>WBZZ01004446.1:42500-50000 GCA_019918135.1 Paulinella micropora
TCATGGCATTACCCGATGTTCCGGTCTGTTCGGTTATCCTTAGCTTGCTTGGAGAGTACGGAGTCACTTTCTACGTTAGGTAGATGATTCCTCATTCTACAAGTCGTTAGATAGTTATTATATTATTAATATTGAGTCACTGTAACATTGGAGTCGGCTTACGAAATAGGGGGCGTACTTCAGCAATCGGATGAAAAGGGATGTTTACTGCAGGTGATGTTTCTTAGCCGACGGATGTCGAGTGCGGAAAGGCAATACTGCACAAGACAACGGGATTCTTAGCATTGGCAATTGTCTGAGGTTTCAAGCGGTTCAGGGAATATTTATGGGTGGCGAAGGAAACGAAGGTGAGGACGGATCACAACAACCTGCGGTGGTTGATGTCGCAGGACCATACGGGACGGTTGGCACGGTGGCAACAGGAGTTGTCGGAATACGACTTCCAGATAGAGTACATCCGGGTGGCAAGGGAAAGGAGAATTTTTTGGCTGATCATCAGTCACGGTCAGGGGGAACGGGAGAGGACGGCGGTTTTCAGGGAAAGGAGGAATCGGAACAAAAACAATACCAGGCGCCAGAGATGTTTACGGTCCGACCGATCTGGGATGGAGAAAAGAAAAAGGGGATGAATAATCTGACACGATTCAGGTTCACCACGGCAGCGGCAGTTTTGACGGTGTGGGGACACATGGACTTGGAAAAGATAGAAAGAGAGCAGGATTTCGAGGATAAGAAGCAGATGAACGGCATGATATATGCGGAGGAGGTGTCGGCAGCATATAAGTTTCGCACGTCTGGGGGTGGAGATAAACAGGAACATGAAATGGACCTTCGGCTCTATGAGGCGGCTAGCAATAAACCACAGGAGTGTTGTGAGGAACATGATGACCAATGTGCGAGGGATAACCTCGAGGAAGACGAATGGCACGCGGCGCTACACGCGGAAAGGAAACCGGAGATGGAAGCACCACGTTTCCCATGGCGGCAGTTGCCGATGGTCGGCATTATATAGTGGTCAACACTAAGGAGAAGTGGGAACAGCAGCTACAGGAGCAGGGGGACGTAAAGGTGTTGGAAAATTGCATTTGGAGACGGATACGCATATCAGGTTTGCTTCGGTGGATAAGTTTCGGAGCCTGACGAGTGAGGCAAAGGAATTCCAGGCACTAATCCAACACGTGAAGTACCCGACGCCGGAAACGTGTACTGAAGCGGTGTAAAGACAGCTGAAGACGCACACGTATTCGGATGGGCTGATCTGGTATATGGGGACGGACGGCAAATACAAGGAAAACCCGGAACGGTGGATGGTATGGGTACCGCCGGCATTACGGCACGCGATACTGATCGGAGCACATAACTGTCCCATGCAGAGTCATCCGGGATTCAATTTGGAAAGGATGAACTGGTCCTTGGCAAGAAAGTTTCATTGGGGAAACATGGGTAGGGATGTTGAGAGGTTCATCAACGGCTGTGCGCCGTCCCAGAGGGCAAAGACACCATATGATGCAAACAAGGGTTTGCTGGGGCAATACGAAGTCACGAGCGATATTTTCGAGACGGTACATATCGATTATGTGGGTCCCTTACAGGAAGCAGGAGAAGGGGATTCAAATATATCCTTACGGCTATCGACCGAGCGTCGAACTATGTGATTACAGTGCCTACGAAGGATGAAACCAAGGAGACGACTGCAAAGGCACTTATTGATCACGTCTTCAGCAGGATTGGGGTCCCAAGGAGGATCATATCGGATCGAGGGAGTTCGTTTATTAATTGGCTTTCTAACGAGCTCAGTGCGTATTTCGGATTTCAGTGGAACTACGTCACAGCGTACAACCCAATGGCTAATGGAAAGATTGAACGGATGCACAAGACCATGAAGGCGTCGCTGAAAATATACCGTCAGAACAATCAGAAGGTTTGGCCGGAGACGGTGCACCGTGCAGGCTTTCACGTTTTCGGTCAACAAATTGGGATCTTCCTCTTTGGGGGAAAACGTTCGGCTTTGCCCAAATCAGTTAGTGCACGGAAGGGTGTGTTCACACACCCACGGATTTTTTCAAAGACACGGCACTATACGACCCAACGGAACTGATGGCATGTCGCTTGCGGGCGATTGCGGAGGCGGAACACATCGTGCGGAAGCAGCGGGAGGCTGCCACGCGACGTACGGATAACAGGGGGCAACAGAGGTTCCGACACGTTGAGTTCAATGTGAGGGACACGGTCTTGTTACACGTCCCGAGCATTCCGGTGGGGGTGTCGGTGAATTTATACGAGAAGTGGCAGGGGCCATATCAGGTGGTGCAGCAGACAGCAGCGTACAATTACAAAATCCGTCATCAACGGACGAGCAAGGAACAGATCGTACATGTGCGGCGGTTGGTTAAGTTCTCGCCGTTTTTATTGGATTATGAATCGGACGCGCAGGCACTGGCGTGCACGGCGGATGACTGGGGCAACCCGACACCTTTGCTTACTCGTTCGCAGCGGGCGGAGGAGATTGCGAGGGTGAGGGACCAGCTTTTGTATGAGCCGGAGGAGGAGGAGAAGCAAAGATTGCGGGTTGCAATTACGGAGCTGGAAAGATGTTCCCATGAACGAGCGTCAAGAAGGCAACGTCAGGGGGGGGAATGACGCAGGCAACGAGGAGGAAGCTAAGGAGAGGAAGGAAGAGCCAGGTGGCACGGTAGGAACGCCACAACAGGAAGCAAAGAAGGAGGAGAAGGTGAGGGAAGAGAAACAAAGGGCACAACCGGCTCGTCCGAGACCTCCACCAGAGGGTCAGGATGGAGGCGGACTGCGGCCACGGTCGGAGAAGTGGGTGGAGGACCCGGCCAAAATTGAAAAAATTCACTGGCGAGTCGGCAAGTGCTACCTGATGCGGCCGGCAGCCAGGGAGGTCGCGGACGACACGATGGATGACTTTTACGTCATGCGGATACTGAAGGCTGGTGGACGTACAAGGTCCAAGGCGGCGGTGGGCATTGCTCCGGTAATGCAGTTTTGGAGGAGCGGTGATGAGACGAACTTGGAGAAGAGCCGCCGGTTCAGTCCAGTTTTTCTGGAGAACTGGGGGCAAAAACGGGAATTATGGGACGTAAGTATCCAGTTGGACGACAAGGACCACACACCGTATACGGTGCAGTCGAGACCTAGGGTCCTGGATATACCTTTTGACCTCACGGAGGATCGGCAAATTCCCATCATCATCTGGGATGAGGTCGAGGAGAAAGGCCTGCCCTTTGAGATCATCGGGGCGCCACCGGCAAAGTTGGGATCGAGTGGGAGGAAACGTCCCTCGGGGCCGGAAAGGAAGGCGAGGAAAGGAAGAAGATGAGAGAGAAGAGTGAGAGAGAGAGGGAGAGAGAGAGGGAGAGAGAGAAGAAGAAAGAGACAAGATGATGACCAAGTCCGGGGTGGTGCGCCCGGGGAAAATGGCTGAATGATCCCCACGGATCAATTGACCCATAAGGGTATGGTATGCACAGGTCACGCGCAGGGACGCGAGGGTATGGACATTATTGTCCCCATTGGACTTGGATAAGTCAGTCTTGGAAATTATGGGCTAGATCCAGTGACCACGATACTAATCGTGCACTTAAAGTTTCATGTGATGGTTGTAAACAACGCATGAAAAATGCACGACAACTATATTTGCATGGCAAAATTGCCCCCTTTGTGGCTTAATGGACATACCGCGCGATGCGCGATGACGGATAATCTTATCTCGCGCGGTGCGCGACGGTATAATTCTTTTCCGCGTACGGACGCGAAGATATACATTTATTCCGCGAGGGTCGCGATGTCTACTATATATTCCGCGCAGGGACGCGATGACAGGCTTACGAGCCTTCAAAGGATAATATAATAACCCGGTACACCCTCACGTGAGGTCATCAACGTAGCAGGACTGATCACCCTCACGTTCACTTGTATATTCACCGGATAGCCATAGAGTTGGATAGATGATAGGACGGATAGTATTAGAGTAGGATAGATGATAGGACGGATAGTGATAGATATGGATAGATTATAGCATGGATAATGATAGGAATAGGAAGGTGGGACGACACGTGGCAGTGGGGAGACGACCTGGACGAACGGGGAACTGGACGGAAAAGGAGGGGGAAAACAATTATGGAGGGCAGGACGGGGGAAGGGGATAGTGGGACATGTTTTTCTTGTAAGTGGTACTTGGGGTCGTTTCAAGCATGGAGTGCTAGCGCCGGGGGGACGGCGGTGGGGGATGTCCAAGGCTTGGCGGGGGGGCCTTCCCTTAACGACGTCTTGATTCACTCCTGGGCTACACACCGGGACTACAGCGTCACCTGGCGCCTTAAATGGATAAAAGGTTTTTCACTGATTGCTTTTCAAATTCCCACGAGTTTCATGGCAATTTTCAGTGACCGAGTGGAAGACGGGGGATACGGATTGTTTTTCAAATTCCCACGAGTTTCATGGCAATTTTCTGATTTTCCCTCAACTTGATATTTCACAACGGGAAGGAGGCCATGGAAGATGGGATGCAGAGGAGCGGCAACTTGACATTTTATTTTTCACGGATTCGAGATTTTACACAAGAAGGCTTATGCAAAATCATATCGGAGGGGGGGATGTCAAGCGGCAACTTGAAATATGTTTTTCACGGATTCGAGATTTTACACAAGAAGGCTTATGCAAAATCATATCGAAGGGGATGTCAAGCGGCGACTTGAAATATGTTTTTCACGGATTCGAGATTTTACACAAGAAGGCTTATGCAAAATCATATCGGAGGGGGCATGTCAAGCGGCGACTTGAAATATGTTTTTCACGGATTAGCGATTTTACACAAGAAGGCTTATGCAAAATCATATCGGAGGGGGGGATGTCAAGCGGCGACTTGAAATATGGGTTTCCACGGAATAGCGATTTTACACAAGAAGGCTTAGTCAAAATCGGAAAAAGGGCCCCCGGAAATATGGGATGGTCAGTTTTCACAGTCATTTTACACAAGAAGGCTTATGCAAAATCGGAAAAAGGGCACCCGGAAATATGGGATGGTCAGTTTTCACAGTCATAAAGCGGCAGCTTTTACTCGAAGGGGTTCGTGAAAAATCCTTTTGGACGCCGATGGGGCGGTACGGGAAATAAAACGGAATCACTGGATTTTAATCAGGCATAAACGGAATTTATCAGTAACTATCCGGAAGGTAGTATAGTCCCACACTAGGTGGGAGGGACGATGAGTGAATTTAGGGTATTGTAACACGGGGATGCAATTTTATCCGAGGGAATAGGGTCTAGTTACCGACCGTCACTCGTGATAATTTTCCACATTCTATCCCGGTTTGGTGCGGCGGGTCTTAATTCGACTTCTCGCGCACTCTGACGAGGGCCCGCTCGAGGGGAAGAGGGGATTATGCCTGCCCACCCGGTATATAATGGCATTACCCGATGTTTCGGTCTGTTCGGTTATCCTTGGCTTGGAGAGTACGGAGTCACTTTCTATGTTAGGTATTCCTCATTCTACAAATCGTTAGATAGCGGTTGTTATATTATTAAATATTGAGTCCGCACTGTAACATGTATTAGTCTGACGCGGCTGTTGATTCCAGTGAACTATTATGATCATCGGAAATTTGAATTCAGGCAGTTTTTAATTCAAAATTTATGGCCCAAGTTGATTTTACCTGCGTGCTATGATCATCACTGGCAGTGCACTCGAGGACTAAAAAGCAACAGCCGCCACCTTACAGCCTGGAATAACAAGAGGCCCCGGACTCGTGGCCAGCAACATCGTGCCTACTGAGCTTCCATCTCATCTTGACAGTCTTCTACTACAGTGTAAATTTCTGTTGAAACAAAGCCTCACCGAATTCCCTAACTGAGACACTACACTCTGACCTCAAGAAGCTCTGCTCTGGCGCGGCAGAAAGTTTGCGCGAAAACGTGGCGGCAAAAAATCAGCGAAAAAAAATGGTTGGTAACTATTTTCAGCCTACGGTGGCACATTTAAGTCACTTCCAGATAAGCTATGACATCGGAACTTTCACAGATGCCTTCAACAACTCTTATATATTTTAATATTAATAATCTCAAGCGTAGTATAACATTTGGCGACCAGTAGTTTTTATTCAAATTGAACTTGAACCAGATCCACAAATGTGGATCTTGCCCGAGTAAGGGTTAAAGTGTCAGAGTGGAACTAGATTTTTAACGGAGTCGCCAGGCGAACCGCAGTGAAAGGTGAGGTAAGGTCAGTGAGTCCGTGACCGGCTTATACCAATTAACGATGTATGTATGTACAGTATTATGTGTGTATGTATGTACCAGTCACGGTATGTATAAGATATTCAGGTAATACGAAAACGCAGAACACACCGTTGAAAAATGTATGTATGTATGTATGTATGTACTACTCAGGATGTATGTATGTATGTACGTACGTATTTATGTCACGTAGACTAGTATTTATGTAATCAATGTAAAATATATGGTTGCTGATATATGTACACGTGTGGGGGGTGTGTATGTATGTATGTATGTATGTATGCCAGTATCACGGTATGTATGTATGTATGTATTGTATGTGGTATGTCATGTATGTCAACTGAGTTGAAGCGCATGTCCTGAGCTGTCAAAGGATGGCTCCAGCATTGTCGTACCACTTCGATTTATGGAGAACGGTGAGAACGAAGTGGAAGTGATTCAACTTGACTCTTGAATGTCTCTCCAGAAACAGCTTGACTCATGCATTTGAATGTCTCCAGAAACAGCTTGACTCATGCGTTTCCGTTCTGCCAGAGTTGCGGAGCCAGCTGGTCAGCTTGTTCCAACAAACCTGACTACTAGCGATAGTAGAGTAGTGTCCACAGCCGGCAGCAAGTGCCCTGCATATTAAAATAATTGAGGTGTCATATTAAGATAATTAAGTTAATATGATATCAGATATTCAAGTTGCACACTATCAAACTTTGATCTTAACGATCTTTATCAAATCGTGGCGATATGTGAAATTTGATTTCATCGTTTGCAAGCTCGGGACAAGCGTACATAGCTAAAAACAGTATCGGTAGACGGAGTGATAAATGGATAAAAGGTACATAAGCAGCATGTAGATAGATAGATAGATAGAAAGATAGATAGCAAGCTAGCTAGCTAGCTAGATAGATAGTTAGATAGATAGATAGATAGATAGATAGACAGATAGAGATAGATAGATAGATAGAAAGACGAGTTGCTTTCTAACGATGGGCTCAGCATTTTTGTGTGAAAGACAGACAGACAGACAGACAGACAGATAGACAGATAGATAGATAGATAGATAGATAGAAAGATAGAAAGACGAGTTGCTTTCTAATGATGTACCTCAGATATAGATCGAGAAAAATGTATTCAAATATGGTGATTTTACCCGACTTGAATAATGTTGTTAGTAATAGGCGCGTAGCCAGCTGGCCAACGTGTGCCAACAAGCCTAACATACACACACACACACATACATACATACAT
>WBZZ01004447.1:0-27500 GCA_019918135.1 Paulinella micropora
CGAGACGCTTTTTATCTGTTGAGACCGGCAGAATCTCATGTTGCCGATGATACTCTCTCAGATCTTTATCTCATGCGAGCTGTGGCGGTCCCGCAGACTACACGGGCAGCACGGACATCGAAGAGATCCTTAGCAGCAAAAACAATACAACCGGTGCTCCATTTTTGGAGAAGCATGGACCCTGTTGAGGATCCAAAAGCTAGACTATATTTACCGGTGTACAAAGACGCGAAAAATCTCGAGACATGGGATGATACTATTACCCTTCGAGACAAAGACCACACTGCGTGGACTATTCAGTCACTGCCTAGAGGAGTGCTTGATATTCCTTTTGACTTATCTTTGGGCGCCATCCCTAACAAAATATGGGACATTCTGGAGGAGTCGAAGTTTGACTTGACTTTTGTTGGCGGCCGCCACCTGGCAAAGGGGTTCGCGCAAGGCGACGAAGGCAGTAAGTGACATTTTTTTCTTTTATCACGCGTCGGACATTGAAAGCTGCATGTGGATTAATCTCATAGTGCCCATGTCAGATCATGTCTTATTAAAATGTTTTTATACCATTGTTGTTACTTGGCATTTTTATCGCAACACATGAGTGCGAGGGTCGATCGGCAAATGGATACGACATCGTATAAGGGGATCGCTTGTGAGTTTAGCGATGGTGTTCCTGGTACGACCCTGCTTCAAGTATCCAGGGTGATGTTCTCAAAAAATGTTCTCATAGTAGACATATTAAATTTTTTTCTTTGGATATACTTAATATCGTCATACCAGCACGGTCCGTCTCTACTTGTGTCGGCATATCGCATGGTCGGGCTCACTCACCCCGGCTTTGGATATAGTTATTAGGTCTGGCCCCCTAGTACTATATTAAGGTAACCGATTGAATACAAGGGTATGTTATTAAAAGACAATGTATTTACTGATCGGAAGTGTTTTTGGAGAAGGAGAAAAATTATAACGCTGCTTTTATTGCAATAGTAATACTATTTGTTCTTGACATACTGCCTCAGAATTAAGTTACGTGGGGGGACAACAAGTGTGGAAGGAGGAGTTTTTATTTACAAAAACGAGGCTGGAGATTTATAGTTGACTCGTGTCTGGCGTATGCGTCTTATATATCCACTGCACCGTCTATCCGTGGGTTAATGCACTTAGTTGCGACACCCCGTAGCGTTTGTGCAGAAAAGAAATCAGCATTTATATGACGAAAATATTGCATATTTCCGTCATAAAAACGGGAAGGGTACTGTAGGCATCACCCCCCGGATAGCCGGTAAAAAGTACCCTTTTTCTGGTGTCAGGTGCACCTAGTTTTTTCCCATTATTTTCAATATCGTTTGGCCGGATTTGACCTAATGCCATTTTAACCTTGGTCTGTTGCCGTTTTCTTTTCGGCTTCACTGAGCTAATATAACGAGACATCATTCTCTTTTGGGGATTTGTGTCTGGTTGTATTACCGACTTTTTATTGAGCTATCTTCGGGGATTGTAACAAAAGCAATTGAAATGATATGCTCTGGTGATCCAGATTTGTAATTTGTCGCAACAGGTGTCGATAACATTGTGGGAGTGTTTCATTCGTGGTCTGCACTTAAAAACTATTATATTCTGGATAAGGTGCCTTACATTACCAAGTTATGTGATGACAAACGAGAATAAACTACAAATCCAGCACCTCCTTCTTCTTTCGGACTCTGGCACTGGTACGAATGTTTGAGGAATCAATTTGTTCTCTATTCAGTAAATGCTTTGTTTGCTTTTCCTTTGTTAATTTTTTTAATTCTTTATTAATATCCGGTTCGTCTTTTGTGTTGTCCGGTTCCTCTTCGGCTGCTTCGGTCTTTAATAAGTGTCGGGGCGGTACTATATCATCATTTGTTAATATAATGCGGTAGCCCTTACGGCCTTTTACATTATATATGTGTTTGCTCCAAGTCTTACCGCCCTTTTCTAGTATATGTTTTTTGTTAAGTTTTCTAACTTTGTTTCCCTCTTTGAAATCAAATAAATTCTTATCAACATAATGTTCTTGCTTGTTAGTATCAGTGCGATTAAATACTTCAATGTGAGGCCTTAATAGTTGAGTGCTTCTTTTTGTTGTAATAATAAACAACATTTTCAATGTAATTTATCCAATCAAAGTTACCATTATAAAACCATATAACATGGAGTTGTTCTCGTAGCGTTCTTACAAATCTATCAACAATACCTAATGAATTATGGTCTCCAACTTCAATCTTAAAATGATTAATACCATTATTATCCATCCATTCTCCAACCGCACCCTTAAATTCACCACCGCTGTCTGAGATAAATGCCTTAGGCTTTGGTAGTTTTTTAAGTGCTTCTAATACCGTAGTTGAAAACTTATTTTTTACCTGGATGGCATAAGCATACCCACTATGAATATCAATCCAAATCAAAGCAAAATTATAGTTTTTATTTTTTGTTGCGACTTTTGTCATATCCATTAAATCAATATTTACCATATCTAAAACTTTATCTGCCCATATTGTTGTGCCCCTTGTTCTGGGCTTTGTCTGCCGAAATATTTCCTGTGCTGTATCTTTTTTTTCTTCCTCATCAGTTTTGTCTGAGTCAGGATTTTGTTGATTAATATTAGCAGTCGTATGTTTGTTATTCATGATATTTTAGAATTGCGCTCAATCTGACTGGTCGTCAGATATCTCGCTTATTCTAAAACATCGTTTTTTAATTTCATTTTAAATTAATATCACCTCCATACGATGTTCATCAACAAACGAGAAATCTGTCGAAGACAGATAGAAATGAAGTTGATGAATATCATTAGAATTTAAGAAATACTTTATCTGTCTCTTGACTTTTTTCTTTACTCTTTGGTGTATTGTTATACACATTGACTGATATTTTTTCACTTCGTTTTTTGCAGCCTCGCTGTTTTCCGCCTGTTGTTTCATAATCTTCGCTTTCTTCACTCTCACTTTCTTCTTCTTCTTCGCTGTCATTCTCTGGCTTTTTTGGTGGTGGTGATTTCTTTGCGGTTTTCTTCTTAGGCTTTTTAGCATTCTTTTTTATCTTTCTAAGCATATGATTAGCAATAACCTTAGATATATCAATTCCGCTGTCGCTGTCGCTTTCGTCTTCTACGATTTCGGGTTTTGCCAGTATTTCCTTAGCAACACCTAACTCGGCATCAGTTTCAATTATTTCATCTATGGTCTTATCTTTCAGTTCCCCCTTCTTGCGGAGCCGTTCGCGAGCCCATTCGTCCTTTCGCCGTTCAGCATTTTCTCTATTTGCTTGAACATCCTTCTTCCAATTTTCCTTTGATGCTTCCTTTGACTGCATAATTTAGATATGCTTTTAATCTTTGTTGCTATAATTTAACAAAAATAAAATTAATTATTTAATAAATATATATAATATGTCGAACTTCAAGTCGCTCTTAGGCTTGTCTGAAATCGCGACAGACAGCCTTTCAATCGCCAACCTTGACTTAACCAACACCAACATAGTAGGTTTAAACACAGATAGAGTGCCAGAAGATGCCGACCCAATAAATCTTTACTATACTGATTTACGATTTGATACACGACTGACTACCAAAAGCACAACGGACATTAAAGAAGGGCTTAATTATTATTGGACTGATAACCGATTTGACACACGTCTCGCTTTAAAATCAACATCAGACATCAAAGAAGGAAAAATTTTATATTATACAGAGCAACGAGTGATGGACAATGTCTCAGTCAAAGCCTCTACTCAACACCGCTCTAATACTTCGAATCCGCACCAAACCAGCCTTTATAATTGATAGACACAAACATATTTGCACAAGCGAGCGGACAATACTTAACATATAATGATGTAGAAGGCAAATGGAAGAATACAGCACTCGGTTCAATAGACACACTCTCCGATGTAGTCATAACCGCACCAATAGCCACTAATAGTTATCTCACATATAATTCAATAAACTTGGTAAATAAAACATTTCCGATAAATGTGGATGAATTCGGCAATATTAATATGGGAGGGAATTTGAATATAACAGGAGTTAATTTACTAAATACCAAAGATGTTGATGAATGGATATTTGAGCATAATGATAATAATGATAAAGTGTCAGCAGGTGGAAGTATAGACTCACATAGCGATGTGACAATAACAGGCTTCCCATCAGGTAACCAACTGCTTATTTATAGCACAGGTCAATGGAGAAATACGAATTCACCCTTTTCTGAGATTAGACGGCACTACCAGTATGACGGGAGGAATAAATATGAACAACCAAAACATTACAAATGTACATCAACTAAATGGTAGGGCTATCGCAACTTGATTATCAGAGCACGACTCCAACAACGCGAAAGTGTCGGCAAGTGGAAGTATTGATACACATAGTGATGTGATTATAACAACAGCAACAGATAATCAACTGCTTATTTATAGCACAGGACGATGGCGAAATGTGGCATCGCCCTTTCTTAGATTAGACGGCACCGTCAGTATGACAGGAGCATTAAATATGGGTGGTTATGCTATTTCAGGGGCTTCTACATATAATGGAATTAATCTCACCACTCTTGCAGTTGATGGTTCGGTGGTTAAACTAACAGACCAAACCATAGCAGGCAATAAAAAATTTACATCAGTTTTAGAAGTAAGTGGTTCATCAAATCCTGCTTCTTTTGACGGCATCTGCATCGCCTTTGATACAAAAATAGGAATGATTGCAGCACAAAAAACAGCAACAGCGACTTGGTATCCGATACAAATAACTGGTTCATATGTAGAGTTATATTCAGGTAATAATGTAATCGCGACCGCATCTGGCACAACATTAAGTTTAAACAACAACAAAATTACAAACTTGGCAACTCCTACATTAGCAACGGACGGAGCAAACAAAAGTTATGTGGATACATTAGACATACAAAATGTAAAACTAACAACAGACCAAACCATAACAGGAAGTAAAACATTTAATGGGGCGAGCACTACGATAAAATATCTAACTTTAACACAAACGGCTGATTTTAATAATCAAGTTATCATTAATGGTGGAAATATAACATATAATGGGGCGAGGATATTAAACCAAAATGGAGGAGATATATTCTTTTCACAGACATCAGGTGATTATCAATATTTCTTATTTACTCTAAATACTGCTACAAGTGGAACCGCGAACCAAAGAGGTTATGTATTCACGAATGTAGCATTTGATGTAAAAGGAGCAGGTCTTTATATTTCAAAACTTTGGATAATAAAAGTGCTTCATCTGACATTGTCCATTTTAACAATGCTGGGGGTATGCGATTTTATGGTGCTTTGGATATGAACTCAAACAACATAACAAGTGCTGGAACAATTACTTCAACCGCAGGCATAACTACAACCGCATTAATGGCGAGCGGATTATTAACAGCAGATGGCGGTTGCAAGTTATCTATTCAAAATAAAGTAGATCAGGAGGAAATGGACAGGGTATATTTCTGTGGGATACAGACAACGCAGGATGGGGGATTTATATGGCTCAGCCGGGGACAGGTAAACGTCTATCTGGAGGGGCTGCGGTTGCAGGCAACGATATTTCAGGCTTTGCTATAAGATTTAGGTCTGGTTTTGCTTCGGCGGATGGTTTTGTGTGAAAATTCTAATGAGCAATTGTTAATGTCATTAAATGGGGCAAACGGAACTTTATGGACAAAATGATTGATAACGGCAAGTGCGGGAATTACATATTCTGGGGTGCTAACGACCACAACTAATAATGGAGCGAAAATAGGAATTCAAGGACAAACAGACGGGACGAATGCGAGAGGAATATTTGTATGGGATACTGCTGATCCAAACTGGGGGAATTGTCTCAGTCTGGAGCAAATAAAGCATTAAATGGAGGAACGGCACCAGCAGGAGGAGTAGGCGGAGGATTAACTTCTTATGCTTTTAGATTTAGAGTGAATAATTCTTCAACGAGTGGGTTCATATGGGAGAATAGTTCAAATAGTGCTTTAATGTCTTTGAAAGCAAGCGATGGACAATTATGGGTATTGTCTAATCCAATTCAATATTCAGACAGGAGAAAAAAAGAAGATATAAAGGAATGCTTAGGCTTAGATTTTATTAATAAGTTAAATCCAGTCTGCTATCGTATGATTGATAATTTAAAAAAAATGTAGGACTGGCTTAATAGCACAAGAATTAGAGGACATACTAACAGAAATGAATATGCTAGATTTTGGCGGTTTTATAGAAGAAACAATTATGGTTCCGTGTCCAAAGCAAAGAAAAGAATGCGAATTGAAAGGTGTGAGCGTTAATCCAGAAGATGTCAAATGTGTTGATAGTGGTGATGTCGGTCATGGTATAGATTATTCCGAGTTTATCGCCCCGTTAATTAAGGCCACACAGGAGTTATCGGAAAAGGTAGTTAATTTAGAAAAAGAAAATAAAACGTTACTTAATATACTACAAGACCAAACCAACCAATTAGCAGAAATACGAGCAGTCGTTTTTTCAAATGTCAAACAATAACACAACTAGACTTCACAGACCTCCACCTATTATGGATATGGATGGCGAACTAACTCCCGAATTAAAGTCTCGTGTTCTTGAAGTAGAACTAAAGACTGAGGAAAAAAAATAGAGCACTAATTGGAGGATAACTGGAATTGTTGTTGTATAAAAAATAGGCCAACCGACAGCAGACTTATTAAATACTTATTTCAAATGGGTATCATTATCGCCATTATAACCCTTTGTATCCGTGAGGCTATCTGAAAAGAACTTGCCGTGCGAGGTTGCTAATACTTATGTCGGAATTTTAAGACTATTGATTGGCATATGCCTTCCATCGCCTTCTTCAAGTAAGAAGTGAGCACTCGTATAACTATCGCTGGCACAGATTAAAGGAACCGCATCATCAAAACTAACACACCAATCACTCATAGGCTTATACACACATTTAAATTTAGTTTCTATTCCTTTCTGAATACAATAAGCACACGCATCTCGCTTTGTTTGATTTACTCTGCTATAAAAGTCGCAGGCAGTCCGCGAAATAGCAGAGCACAGAAACAAGAATATTAAAATCATTTTTTTATATATATCAAAGATTTTTTTAAAATCTGTGTATATTATATAGTATGTCGGAGTTCAAATACCAAAAGATTGTTTTTCTAAGCAATGATTTTGTGGGGAGCAAAACATTTAATAAAAATATTCAAATGTCATTCACGCCAACCAAATGAATGTTAAGTTTATTCATTATACGAACGACCAGACGGAAACCAAAACCAGAATTCTTTCTATGGACAGAACTGGAATTACTGGCACATTTGCAGATAGTAATATAGCAAACATTTCAAACCTAAGTTATAATTTGGGTGTCATTGGATGGACAGACTGACAATATACATTTAAAGTCCTTGAAACTGACAGCGGAAATATTGATACAGGAAATTTAGGGGGAAGAATTGTTGTGTGTTTGGAATTCTTAGCTTAACTGGCAGATTGTTGCGGATTTTATCCGCAACGAATTTGTGGCTTAGAATGTACACGATGCAAAAAATAAACAATGTCAAGGTGAAACCAGTGAAGCAGGAAGGAAACGGAAATAAAAAAGCCAAGGGTTATAAATTATTCAACGAGCCGTATGCGAATATATTTCTGCTCGCACGTAAGAAGAGCGGTAAAACGACAGCACTCTTTGAAATACTGAAACGAACTACCGACAGAAAAACCCGTATTGCCATTATTGCTTCAACAATACACAAGGACTACATTTATAAAGCAATGGTAAAGCACTTTAAGAACAGGGAAACCCAATGGCAATATATACCTTTCTTAAATCAGATGGTGTGAATGTCATTGATTATGAACTTGACAAACTGAACAGAGATAACGAGCAACACGAAGGTGAAATTAAACAGGACGATAAAGAACCGATGGAGAAACCACAATTTCTTTATTTTGGAAAAGAAAATAAATTAAACAGGACGATAAAGAAAACCGAAGGAGGCACCAAAAGAGCGACCGAGCAAGTATATTTCGCCAGAGGTTGTTTTTGTTTTGGACGATTTAGGAAGTGGATTAAGAAACAAGTCCGTAAGTGATTTGTTAAAAAAGAACAGACACTATAAATCAAAGGTGATTATGTCAAGTCAGTACCTTAACGACCTACGGCCAGAAGCCATTAAGCAGTTAGATTATTTATTAATCTTTCCAGGACAATCTCAGGATAAAATGGAACTCGTGTATAAACACTTAGATTTATCATTCAACTTTGATTACTTTCTGGAAAAGTATCGTGAGGCTACAAAGGATCGATTTAATTTTCTTTATGTTTCAAGTGTTGATGATGAGTTAAGAAAAAATTTTGCCTATCGCTTGCGATAATGATATTTATGAGCATCGCTTTCATTCGCTACGCTCATTTTCGCTCGCTCATAAACATCGAAAAAACGATGTTTGTAAAACACACGAGAGCGGTAGCGGAAGTGTGGATTTACAAATATCATTGAAATAATATTTTTTATAATTATTTTTTAATGTATATTACATACCAGTATCACCAGTGATAATTTCACAACCATCAGGATATAACATCGGATACAATCCATCAATGCCACAGAAGGGAGGAAAAAAGAAAACCAAGAAGAAGAGTGGGCAAAAGGGAGGAAAGATTAACTGGGCAAAGGTCGGAAAAACGGCCTTGGCTGTTAATAAATTCCTTCGCGATAATAAGGTTATCTCTAGGACTGCGGGGGCATTGAGTAGCATTGGGGTGCCTTACGCAGGTAGTGTTAGTGCTACAATCAAAACTCGGATATGGTAAGCAACGAGGAGGGGCTGTAAAGTTTAGATGAAGATATTCGACAATTTCACTCTCATTCGCTTTGCTCATTCTTGTTTATTGTCAAACATCGAAGGGTTAGTTAATGAAATGCAATTCTGAAATATCATAGTCCATTATTTTTTCTTAAAAAAAAAAAAGATGTTTTAGAATAAGCGGGAATGCGAAGCATGAAGCGCAATTCAAAAATATCAAAGACAAAAGTCCGTCCTCCACGAGTGTATAGGAATAAGAGCGGGAGGCCGTATATTATCCAGAAGGGTGAAAAATATTATCTTAATTTCGGTAAAAAGACAAATGATTTAAGCACATTACAAATTGTTAAACTTTTTATGAAATATATAGGTAATAAGCCACGCGAGCGTGGCATTACTCCAAAGTCGCAAAGGGCTAGCCGCAAACCAAGGGAAAAAATAATCAAATCTGATTTCAATCGTCTTAAACACGAGAACCGAAACCAGATACAAAGCAACTTACAAAAGAAATATGAGTTAATACATGACGAGGAAGAAAAGGAAAAGAAGAAAAGGTATGAGATAGAAGAAGAAAAGAAAAGGCAAGAGCGTCGCGTAGACGCCGATGCTAAGGAAAGACAAGAGATGATGGATAGGGAACATAAAAGAGAACTGGCAGAGATTAATGAAAGAAAGGAAGAAATAGATAGGAAATTAAGAAGAGAAAGAAAACTCATAGAAGATGTAAAATATGAAGAAGACAGAAAAAATAGAATACAAGCATTACCACCGCCACCGCAGTATCAATATATTATGCCACCGCAACATGGACAGCCACAAGCACCACAAGTAGGAGCCCCGCCACAAGCATCACAATTAGGAGCACCACCACAAGCACCACAATTAGGCACCACCACAAGCACCACCATTAGATAATTTAGGAAATGAAGCACCATTGAAAACAAAAGAACAATATGAGGAAGAAAAAAAGCAAAAGCAGAAAGATATTGAAACACTGAAATTAGCAGGATATACAGATGATTTCATAAAAAAGATGAGTCGTAAAGACTTACAAAAAGCCACTCAAGATATTCAGACGGCTATAGCCACAGCGACATCTTTAGAGGAACAGAAAAAGTTAGCAGAAGAATATAAAGAAAAAATTGAAAAGGACGAAAAGAAAGCAGAAGAAAAGGGTAAGCATTTTGAAAATTTACTATTTAATCAATTTTTAATCTCAGGATTTTCAAAAACTTATCACCCAAACATTACTATAAAAGAGTTAGCACAGGCTTTAAAAAAGAGACTAGATAGTGAAGGTCATAAAAATTAAATTACAAAGACACTTCAAAGTGGATTATTGACATGATTAAAAGGTTTAATGTTGATGTTGGAAATGAAGAGAAAAATGTGAAAAGAAGAATAGCGGATTATGCTAGATATGAAGAGTATATGGGTATTAATGAACAAAAAGGGAGTGGAGCGAAGACATTAGCAGAATTAATTGATAAGGTATTTTCAATAAAAATAATTAAAAAATTTCTATCCCGCAATGATTGGAGGCACACAATGAATAAAAAGGACTTTGTAAAAACTCTAACTAGCAAAATGACTATAGACCCAAATGTAGATAAACAAGTTTCAGCGGATTTAAATATTGATATTTATGGACCCGCTCTCCCGTCTGCGACTACCGAGCGGTTTGTAAACATCGATGGGGCGAGTAATATTGAAAAAACCATAGACGATGTTCATCAACAAGCGAGAACGAGTGAAACGAATGAGAGTGTAGTTGATGAATATCAGCCACAGCAACAACAGCAAGAGCAATCCATGCAGGAAGGAGAGGGGCGGGGTCTAATGACCAATGAAATAGACGACATAATGAAAAAATATGGATGGTATCTCGGAGCAATAGCCAGTGATGAAATCTACAAGTTGAAGCCCGGAAGCAGAAAACGATACGGATTTATTATGAATTTGGACAATCACAAGCAAGCAGGGTCTCATTGGATCGCAGTATGGATAAGTCTAGATAAAGACAGGAGTGTTGAAGTATATGACCCTTTAGCACTTTATGAGCCAACAGAAGACTTTCAACAACAAATAAAACGGCTAATTGACCGAAGTAATCCAGATAGTTACTTGTTAATGAAGGTTAATCAAGTAAAACAACAATCAAACACCTCAGACACGTGCGGTTGGCATAGTATCAGGTTTTTAATGGAGCGGGCGAAAGGAAACAGGTTTAAGTTTGCTAGTGGATATACAGACCTAAAAGAAGAAGAAGAAGCGGAGAAATTAAGAGCACAGAATGGGTATGGTTTTGACACCTATTTGTAAATGATATTTATCAACTTCACTCTCATTCGTTTCACTCATTCTCGTTTGTTGATAAACATCGAAAACCGATTTATTTTTTTCAATAAAGAAAAAACGATGTTTAGAATAAGCGAGAGTGCGGAGCACGAAGCGCAATTCTAAATATCATGGAGTACAAGGGAGGAAGAAGTTCGGGTATCTATTACATAAATAGTAAAAATAGAATAACGGGAACAGATAGCGACTTTACACACGAAGTCAATATGAAGGGGTTAGTCAATCCCACACATTGTAAAATATTACATATCTATGTGCCGAAATCGTATTACTCTGTGGCTTCACCATATAATACTTTTACACTTAGCGAAGACGGGTATCAGGCTTTAATTACGATACCTGAGGGCAACTACACAATGAACAACTTAAAAAATAAACTGGCGGAGGTGCTAACCGCAGACAGCCCAAATAATTATACTTGTGGTATCCAGTAATAATACAACATAGAACCAGAAGATGGCAAATTAACATTCAGTGTGTCAGAGAATAAAGGAATTCAACCGCGGTTTATACTTGATGGTGATACACGTATTCACGAAGTTATGGGGTTTGATAGAAATTCAACAGCCTTCTTCGTCAATAATAACCTAAGGTCGCAGAATGTCATAATATTGACGGGCGAAAAAACATTGTATCTACAAAGCGATATGGTGGGGGAGGGTGATAACCACGTATTACAGGAGATATACACGGCGAATGAAATTCCATTTGGAGCCATTATATACGACGGAAGTGGGTCTGAGTTTGGTAAGAAATTATCAACCAGTTCAAATAATGTATATAGGTTTTATCTTACAGACGAAAACGATCAGGCTATAAATCTTAATGAGTTAGGTATTGTTATGACATTATTAATTTACAGGGAAACGAATTATTTTAATTTATTTACATCATTTTTCAATTTGTTAAAGGTGAGGTAGTGATTTAAATATTTATTTTAATATTTAATTTTTTTCTATATAAATATATTCTGGTGAATTAGTTAATTTTCACAACTTCCAAAAAAAACCTGAAAACAAAATGCCCACTCAACACGGAGGCGAATTGGACTTTTCTAAAACTGATTACATCAGTGCTTCTTATCGTTTGAATAAGCTCGCCCCTCGTGAGGGTTCTTGAAAATGTGAAGTCACCACTGGTGGACAAGAACGAAGCTTTGACCTTATTAGCAGACCTTTTAATCTCGCTCGGTCTTATTTGAGTTTTACTTATACTATGAGAGCGGCTCCTGCCAACACTTATACTAGAATTTTTATGGACTGCCTTTCACAAATTAGCCAGATACAACTTCAGACCCGTAGCGGTGTTTATCTGTGCGACCTTAACCATCTCAGAATGGTAACTAAGATGCTGTGGAAACCAGAAATGAGCTTGAAGGATTTCCTAGACCTTCCTAACCACGGGGATGCTAGTGGATATGGTTGTATGCTCCAAAAGTGTAATGCTAACGGATTGATTAAAATTAGTGCTGTTGAAGCAACTAGAACAGCCTTTCGTGCGGCGGCTGATGCTAATAACGATGTTGCTGCCTCTACTCAGGGTCTATTGCGTGAGCCAGTGATTTCTGCTCGTCGTCATGATGATGCTGCTCTAACGACTGGAGTTGGAGCACTATCCGCCGTAAATGTTAATTACAACGAGGCGAAGTATCTTGTGGGAAGTGGAGCGAATGCCGCTTTGGCCATTAATGTTAAAATTCCTTTGGGTATGATTATTAACACTATTTTCGCACTTGATAAGACTATTATGTTTCCAGAAATTTTGACTATGCGGATTGTGTGGGGTGCTACTGACAGAACCGGTTAAACGGTGACGAATGGTGCTGCTACTTGTATTAGCACTGCTTATCTTGCCGCACTAAATGCTACCATGCCTATGGCTGTATCTGCTGATGTCACCAATCTTGCCTTGTTTCTTGCGGTTGAAACGAACCCCGATGTTATTCAATCAATTCAACAGAAGATTGCTAGCCCCGAACGTATGAGCTTCAATATTGATTATCCATATGTTTACAAGAATACCACACCCTCAAGCTCATCCCAAAATATTATTATGCGATTTGAGAGGCCACGGTCGCCGTTTGAAGAAGTTTAGACTGAGCTTTGTATTTCCCTTTGACTCGTCCGGATATAGTCGGCGTAAGCGAAAAAAAGCAGCTGAACTTGAATGAACTCTGGTAGAAAAGTAGCTCCTTGGCACCGAGTGCCAGCATCGTTGCGCCGGCTGCCGCTTGAATCAAGAGGTTGTCAGGGTTTGTGTTCGCTCTCCCAAAATTTTGGTCCTCGACCACAACACACATCGGCGTTGTGCACTTCCTCGATGGCATGCAACGTTGCTGACAGCGATATTGTTTTGAACGAGTCGGTGTCGTTCTGTTTGGCTATGCTCAGAACGCTGGCATACGTGACTGAGATGGCGTTGGTGTGGTTGTCTTTTGTGAGTACTACCACTCCAAAGTTTCTCAGCCCTGGGTCGATAGAGACAATCTTCATTTTTGATTAATACAGTAGGAAATTTTTTTCTCGTTGTGTCTTTAATAATTGAGTTGAACGCAAAATGAACGGCCTGCGCAACATCTCGGAGATGAACATCCTGGTCCGGTCGAAAGATCGCGACCGGGTGCAAGGGTCGGGTGATTCGGCCGAGTTCCGGCTGTCGCTGTCGGAAGCGATCCAAGGCAAATACAAGTTAATTTGGGCCACGATCCCGAACGCGACGTACAACATCAATTCCAAGAACAACAAGCTTTACTTAAACTCGACGGCCACCAGCGCTGTGACTATCACGATCCCGTCACAAAATTACACTGGCGAGACCCTGGCCGACACGCTGCAGTCGCTTTTAATCAACGAGGGCTTTGTGCAAGTAGGGCAGTCGATCGGCGTTCAGTATCTCGACGCCAAGCTCAAGATGCAGTTCACGCTGTCCGCGTTAGCAGAGTTCAAGATCTACACCAGACGGGGAGAGGACAGCGCACACGCAGTGCTGGGCATCAAGACTTCTGCCTAGGACGAGATCTTTGTGGCAACACCTGGCCAGGCCACCGTCTTGCCACAGGTTGTGGTGCTAGCCTGCCGACTTCGCTAGGCATCCGAATTAAGGAATGCTCAAGTCTGGCGAACTCGACGAGCGGCAACTACGAGGAAGTGTCTCTGACTGGCGCGGTCTCGCGCGGCACGAAAGTTCACTCGGGTAGCCTGATCATTCCTTTCCTGGCCTCGTCGGGTGGCTACCAGTCGGCTCAGGACAGACACGACCAGTACGTGGTGTTTCCGACGCTGACGAAGTACTTGCACATGCAGGTGTGCAATCCTGACACCAGGGACAAGGTGGACTTGAACGGGGCGGACTGGGAGATGCTGCTGTCAAAAGCCGGTTGCTGATAGAGTGGCCGCCGGCCCAGCAATCGCACATTTTTTTTAATCTTGTGGCAGCAGTCCGTTATATTCAAAAGAAAGATGGACGAGGATAAAATCTTGGCCATTCGAGCGCAGTCAAGCGAAAATCATGACTCAGACGACAGCGACGTCAAGCGGGAGGAAGAGAAGTGGTCTTCGAGGCATGAGGCCTATTTTGCCAGTGTAGTGGACGAATGCGCACTGCACGCGCGCCTGAACAACTCGGCGGGCTACTACTACTACAACCGCTTTTTGTTGTTTGGCTTGTTGGCCACTATCGTGCCGGCGATCTGTTCGATTATCGTGGGAAATTTCGGCTTCAAGGCGTGCGGAGCAGGCCGGACGGGCTACGATTCGATTGGGTCAGCGTCACATGTTTAATCTTGGTAGCCATCATCTCGGGCACCAACAGCTTTTTCAACTTTGGGCAAAAGGCAGAGCGCCACTTCTCCTGCGAGATCCTTTTTGAAATGGTCAAGAACGAGCTCTCAATCGAGATGGCCAGGAAGAGGCGCTTTAGATTAGCAGCTGACGTGCTGCTGGTCAAGATTACCATGGCCCTGGAGAAAGTGCATTCGAACGAGCAAGTTATACCAGCAGAGGTGTTGTGGGCGCACCGCCTGGACCGCGAGAAGCTGGCCAAAGCGCGCGCGCAGATGATGACAAGCGGCGACCCGGTCAGGATCCACCGGAGCACGCCCATGACGCTGGGCAGGCATTTGATCCCGATGCCTACATGACCGTGCAGACTTTGGGACACAGCTCACAGCAGTTGGAAGCGAGGGCGGCCTTCACGAGCTCCCCGATGACGTCGACCACGGGCGGATCAGCTTGTCCACGTTGTCGTCAGGACAGAGATCAACAAGGACTGCAATTAGAATTTGCTTCTTCTCCTCGCCGGTATGATTAGTATAGAGAGCAAGGTACTTGACCCCGTGAACAATGAGCTGTGGCACTGACTGCCAGCTGAAATCGCTGTAGCTGCGCTTAAGTTCGAGTGCGAGCTCGTGCAAGGTTACGGTGATGGACTCTTGCGACGAGGGCATCAGCCGTTGTTCGGTCTTACGTCTTTGCAACATGATTTGTTCTTTGTTCTGTTGTGCCGACAAGAAAAAAATATATCCTTTTTTCCTTTACTATTAAAAAGGGGATGGCCTTGCTGAAACTGGACATTCGGCAGCTGAACGAATGGACACTGAAGAAAAACTGCTCGTGCCGGAAGAATCGCGATTTTGTCTCTTCCCGATACGGCGTCCACAGTTGTATTCATTCTATGAAGCTTCCTTGCGCTCGTTCTGGACAGCAGATGAGCTAGATTTGAGCAGGAAACAGGCTGATTTCAAGAAACTAAATGTAGACGAGCAGCATTTCATTAAGATGGTGCTAGGCTTTTTTGCCTCGAGCGACGGCATCATTCAAGAGAACCTGGCCGCTAATTTTTTGGCCGAAGTGCAATATTCCGAAGCTAGACTTTTTTATTCTTACCAGATCTTTAATGAAGCCGAACACTCGCGGACCTACAGCCTGTTAATCGACACGATCATCAGTGACCAGCAAGAAAAGGACAAGCTGTTCAATGCGATCACGCAGGTCCCGACCGTCGCCCAAAAAGCGAAATTAGCGCTGCAGTGGCTCAGCCCGGCCCGGTCTTCGTTTGCCGAGCGCCTGGTGGCGTTCGCTTGCGTTGAACTTGTCCAGTTCGCCTCTTCTTTCGCTTCTATCTTTTGGCTGAAACAAAAGCACCCGGGCCTGCTGCAAGGCCTGTGCACCTCGAACGAGTTTATTGCTCGGGACGAGACACAGCACGGCTGTTCGCGTGCCACTTGTACAAGCACCACGTGTCGAACAAGCTGCAGATGTCGCGCATTTTCCAGATCGTGGCGGGCTGTGTCGAGATCGAACGGAGGTTCATCAGCGAGTCGCTGCCGGTGGCCTTGCTAGGCCTGAACGCCACGCTGATGGAGCGGTACGTCGAGTTCGCGGCTGACGGACTGCTGCAGAACTTGGGCCTGAGCGAAAAGCTGTACGGGGTGGCCAAGTGTCCCATGCCCTTCATGGAGCAGCTAGGCGTGGTAGGCAAGACTAACTTTTTCGAGAAAAGAGTGAGCGAGTACGCGCGGGCGCCGGCCAAGGAGCCGGAATGGGGCGTAGACAAAGACTTCTAGCTATTGATGGTGTCGGGCAGCATCTCCACGACCGTCTCCTCTAGTGCCATTGCGGCCTCGGCGGCCGCGCGGGCGGCTGCCTCGGCTGCTGCCGCCTCTGCTTCCTCTTGTTGTTGGATGAGCGTCTTAACTTGCTCGCGCATCACCTTGCAATCACAGACCTTTTCACAGAGCGCAATCTGCAGCTGTAACTTCTCTCGTTCGACCGCCAGGATCCGGCGGCGGGCCAGGCAGGCGGCCAGCTCGTTCTCGTTCTCAGCTAGTGCTTGTCGCAACGCGTCCATTTCTTTTTAATTAAAAAATACAGACTCGAAAGAAAAAAAATCAGCCCGGAATCTCCGTAATAGACACAAAGCCTCTTTCCCAGACTTGTGATCCAATATTTGCCATATAATTTACGGAAGTTGCTGTACCCCCGTAAACCTCGATCCAGATGTACTCGTTCGCTGCCACTTCTACTATGCCTGCCAGATTCACTGTCGCATACTGCCCGTTGAAAGCAGTACCGTTACTGTAGGCGGTAGAGTGCAGCCAGCGCACCGACGCGATCGCAGCGTTGCTGACCGGCCTGCTCGCGCTCTTCTCGACCCAGGCCTCGACGTTCATGCCGCTGCTCGTGGCGGTGTTTTTGAATTTGACGCAGGCATCAACGAGCCATTTCCTGGTCATGCCCGAAGTGTTCTGGAACGTGGTGTAGCTGGTAGAAACGTTGCCTGAGTTGCTAGTCAAGCGAGTGATGTTGCCAAAAGAAGGAGCGACTCTCACAGTGTTGTCGTAAGTTATAATCTTGCCAGTACCATCAGCAAAAGTCAGCGCGGTTTCGCACAGCCAGTGGCCGCAGTCCCAGGTGCCCAGTTCGAACTCGCCGAGGTCGTTGATTTGGAGCACGCGGTCCGTGCCGGCGGAGGGCAGCGCGGTCGGCAGCTTCAGTGTGTTTTGGCCGCATATGATCGAATCCACGCCCGTGAGGCCCGTGGCAGTGACCGACACGCCCTCTGACTCAATGACGGGCGCAAAGGTCCCCACGACGGACGCGGCACTCGAATGTACCGAAGTGACAATAAACCGGTGGTAGTAATAGAACGCGGTCGAAGTGGGCGCGCTCGAGTTCAGGGTCTGTAACGCCGAGGTAAAAGAGAAGTTACCGGACCAGACCAGTGTCCAGGTACTGCCATCGTCCGACCCCGCCAACGCGAAGCTTTTGGTTGAGGTAGTAAGAGTAAAAGCTCGTGATTCTGTACCGGCGCCGCTGGTGCTGGAGCGTAAAGTATTCGCCGTACACGGTGCTGCCGCCTACGTTGGTAACGGCGTTGTTTGTCGTGTTGATACTCCCGTCCGAGTTGTAGCGGCCGAGGCTAGTCCAGCCTTTTGCGCCGTCGAAAACTCTCCAGCTCTCTTGGCTCACAGCTGCGGAAGAGTGGCTGAGCACCCAGTTAGGGTCTGTAGTGGGCGTATAGGCCGACATGGAAGTCCAGGTCGGCAGCGTCACTGAGCCAGAAGTCACGACCGTGGCGGAAGTGCTCTGGGTCACCATCTGCCCTGCAGAAGTCAGGCTCAGAACGGCAGTCTGGGCCGGCGTGGAGGCTGGCAACAACGAGCTGACCGCAAGCTGACCCGCCGAGTCCAGCGTGACCAAAGACGTCGAGCCGGGCAGGCTAGCAGGCACTCTGACAGAAGAGGTGGCTAGCTGCCCTCCGCTGGACAAGGAGACGAAGGACGTGTTGGACGGCAGCGCGCTAGGCAGACTCAGCGCGACCGTCCCGGTGCTCGCGATCGTGCTGGCGCCAACAGTTAAAGGTGACGTGTGTGCGTGCGACTCTGGGGTCGAAACGATCACGATATAGCCATCAGCGTCGATCGCGAATGCCTGTTTCCCTGTCCAAAACCTGGGCTTGATCTCCGCGATGCGTATAAAACCATGTCCGCCTGGGTTGACATAGAGCGATTCTGTGACAAAGCGGTAGACTTTGTAGTAGCCCTGGCTAGTGAGGGTAAAGGTTCTGTAAGACTCGCTGGTTAGCCAAGTAGGCATGTCGCTGCCGGAGCGGTACAGCTCTGTCCAAGTAGCAGGAGTAGCGGACGCTTCGTTAGAGCCGAACACTGCTATCCACCGGGGCCAGGTACAGTACGTATAGGTAGGATCACCAGCCGGATCCAGGCGAGGGTACCAGTCAAAGTCCTTCAGGCGCATGCTAGTCCCGTCCACGAGGTGCAACTGGAACCATTCTCCTTGTACCCCATTAGTCGAGTGCACCGTGTAGCCCGCACCCGTGACGAGCGACGCAGTGTAGACTCCACTGCTGTTGTAAAATATCTTGCTTATCCAGCCAGTTTCTGCCGGATTATTAATATTATTATCAAACATTCTCCACGGCTGCCAGATATCGCCCCAGCCGGTTTCATAACTCGAGGCTGTCAATGACCACGTGGCGCTGTTAGACGAGGCGTTGCTCCAGACAGGGAACGAGTACGGCGTCAACGAGGTCCTGGCGCCCGTGCCCGAGTTACCGCTGCTGTCCAGCGTAACCAGGGCCGTCTGTCCGGCAGAGGGCAGAGACACTGGCAGCTTCAGCGCAGAAGCGCTTAGCAAGTCTGCGTAGGCCTTGTTAGCAGCGTCGGTGCTGACGAGCGGTGCCGCTATGTTCTTGATCGCGAGGCACGACGTGTAGTCGAAGCCAAAGTGGTTGATTCCGCACCAGCTAGAGCTTCCTCCTGCCTTGATAGAAGCAACCACGATGGCCACGTACCGGGCGGCCCTGGCGTTGTTGGCAGGCGTGAAGGTGATGGAACTGCTATCGATAAAGGTATACGAGCCAGTGTGCCACAGCGTCCAGGTAGTGCCGTCTAACGACGTGCCCACTTGCCATGTCTTTGGCGATTTATCCAGACCGCTGGACTGGGCTTGCAGGCAGTACTGTTGCAGGACGACCCCAGTGCCAAAATCTAGCTGAAGCCACTCTCCGGGGTACGCTACACCCGAAAACGTTTTGCTGAAACCGGAGCTGTAGGCGCCGCTCGTGGCATTGTAGGTACTAGTGTTGCTCTGCCAGGAAAAGTTCGAGCCCGTATTGAAGCCGTCGTACGCATTGCCGTTCCCGAAAGTGGACGCACGCGCGACCAGGCCGTTCCAGTTGTTGCTCGTCATGCTGTCGGGCTTCTTCACGTACGAAGTGGCTACAAGGCTCAGACCATGAGAGATAGCCTGGTCCCCGTGAAGCAGCGTGCCGTCGGAGCCTAGCGACACCAAGCTGGTGCTGCTTGGCAGGGCGGTTGGCAGCTTGAGTGCAGAAGTGCCAGACGCTGGGGCGGAAAGCGTGCTGGTGCCTCCCGCCCCGCTGAGTGACAGCAAGCTAGCAGCCCCTGTCGCGAGCTGGCCACCGGAATCGAGTGTTAACAGCGACGTGCTGCCGGGCAGTGACGCCGGTACCTTGAGCGCAGACGCACCTACCTGGCCCGCGCTTGTCAAGGAAACGAGTGACGTGCTGGCGGGCAGCGAAAGCGGGAGTGTAAATTTAGAGGCGGTGAGTTCGCCGGTCGTGCTGTTCCACTGTGTCGCCCTCTCGTTGGTGGTAGAATCGGCGCCCGACCTCAGCGGCTTGATGTAAGTAGCATCAGTGTTAGCGGATACTAATTCAGCGCCCGTGGCGTTCAGCACGATCGAGCGGGATGTCGCTGCCTTTGCTCTGCTTCCTATTGCGATCGATTCCTGGGCGGCAGCATCCGTGCTAGCCGTACTGCCGATCCCAACCGACCGTACGCCGAGCGTACTAGCATAGGGACCGACAGAGACCGATGAAACGCCTTGTGTGCTCTCCGCGGAGTAGGCACCGATCGCGACGGCGAGATCTGCCTGGCCAGAGTATCCCGCCCTGTAGCCAACGGCAGTTCCAAACTGGCCCTGTCCACTCGCGCCTGCTTCATGACCTACTGCGACTGTGAGTATCTGCTGCCCCTCGCCCGCTAAAGTCCCGATTGCTACACTGTCTCCTCCCTTGAAGCCGGTGGCGCCTACAGCAAACTGGCCCGCGCTGTCAAGCGTGACGAACTGCTTGGTGCCTGCGCTGGGCAGGGCCGCCGGCAGCTTAAGCGCGACGGAGCCGGTGGCAGGCGCGGAAAGCGTGCTGTCGCCACCCACCCCCGTCAGCTTGAGCGTCGATGAGTTTACTAGATTCGAGAGCGACACTTGGTGCGGGTTATTGTAGTTCGTCGTGTGTGAGATGAAGGCAGTAGTAGTAGGTGCTCCGACTTGGGCGGCCGTGACTTGGTGAGGGTTGGTGTAGGTTGTCAAATGGCTGCTTAGGCCTGTCACGCCGTCTGGATCGACCGTCACCAGCTGTGCGGTCGAGGCGGGCAGAGGGTCTGGCAGCCTCACGAGAGTGTCTGGGATCGTTGTGACAGTAAGGTCAGTGTCCATGAGCACGATTGCGCAATTGCCGCTAGGAGCCAAAGACGGCTGCTTGAGCGTCCTGTCCTTGACTGCAAAGATCGAGCCGTCTGGATCCATGGTCACGACACAGTCGTTTTGGGTAGGCATGATCGACGGGAACTTCACCGCTCCTGCGACGGCGTGGTCGACGTACGCCTTGGGCGCCAGCTGCGAGGCCTTGGTCGGATAATTGGTGTTCTCGATGCAGCCTGCATTGTACAGCTGGTAGTCGAAGGCCAGGCTCCGCATGTACCAAACTCCCGCCCCGTTGTTTTTAGTGCAGATTACGCGCAGGTACCTGGCGTACTCGGCTGTGGTTGCAGGCGTGAACGTGCGCAGGCTGTCGCCTACAAAGGTCTGGGCGGTCTGGCTGTCCCAAGTGAACCACCTGCTGCCGTCCGCGCTATAAGCGATTACCCAGTCTCTGGGCGCAGTGATGGCACCAGCGGACGTGACGTGGTAAGCAGTGACTTTGGTGTGCTTGCCCAGATCGAGCTGGAGCCACGCGCCTACCACAGTGAGATTATCGACCACCGTCTCGATCATGGCAGTGTAGTTGTTGCCGCTGTAGCTGTCGGGAGCGGTTATGCCCCACAAGGTCGAGAAGCCGCTGTCAAAGGCCAAGTAGGCTTGAGCGGAATTGCTAGAGGCCGAGGCAGCAAAGGGCCCAGTGTTGTTAGAAGTCATCCCGGCCGGCTGGTTAACTTTGGTTTCGGTGTCCAGGGTCAAGGTAATCAGGTCAGCTAGATCAACCAAGTGCGGGTTCCCAGACGTCGTCAGTCTGTGAGCGGTATTAAGCGCTACCGCCTCGTTCGCGGCCACGCCGCCTGTTGCCCATCTCACGCCCCCGTCACCGTCCGAAACGAGAACGTCGCCGCTCTTTCCGTTCACCGGCAGCACAAAGTCGTCGGTCGCACCATCCAAACGACAGGCGTTTGTACGACCTGGCCACTTCCATTCCGATTTGCTAATTTAACAGATCAAGAGAATAAGTTTTTTAATAATACTCATTTTTACAAAATCTCGTCTAGAAAATTGTCAACGAAGCGCATACGCTCTTCCCAAGTGTCTCCGCCGGGGACGTCTCGCGCGGGGTTGATGCAGACACCGTCACCATAAGGGCGGCACACGAGCGATGCCAAGTCCCGAGGGTCGCCTCTTTTCCCCGTCCCCGACCAAAAAAGCTGCCCTTCGAAAAAGCAGGCGCCGCAGGTAGGACAGACTGCCAACATGGTTAGTCTTCTTCGTGCGTGTAATAAGCTCGCAGCCTAAATACCCTTTTTCCTTTTGCGCGATTGGTCTCTGTTTCTTCTTATTGTTTGTTTTCTCGCCACAAAGAGGACAAGCGTCTGGCACTGGCATGTTGTACTCTTTATAGACAAAGAATAAATTTTTTTAGTCTCAGAAATTTTTTTAGTCTCAGTCACTGCCCGTATAGCAACCCCCCTCCCCTTCCCTCGGGCCAAAGGTCGCCAACGGGGGGCGCTCGCCACCCCTCGCGTCCCCTTTAGCTGCTGGGCCTTTCGTCAAAAATCCAACCGTAAACAAGCTAATTTGTGACGAAAGGCCCAACCCCCACAACCCATGCTGGGCCTTTCGTCGCAGTTATGTTTGCATAATCTGCTTTTGCAAACAAACTCACACGTGGATGTAACTATGTGTTTCTGTCTTCACACTTCTCACCTTTTTTTTCTTGCTTTTTCATTTTCTCTTGCCTTTTTTTTTTGTTGTGAAGGAACACATGGTCAGGCAACTGAAGACAGTCAACGCCATGCGCAACAGCTCCGAGGTCCTTTTCTTTTCAGGCTTATTATTTTTTGTGTGCTTATTTCTCTCTCTCTCCTCTCTGATCATGAGTCTGTATCTCTCTCTCTTTCTCTCTCTTTCTCTCTCTCTCTCTCTCTCTCTCTCTCTCTCTCTCTGTCTCTCTCTCCCTCTCTGAGTCTGTATCTCTCTCTCACCCACTCTCTCTCTCTCTCTCCTTCCCCCCCTCCCCCCCCCCCCCCTCTCTCTAACTCTCTCTCTCTCTCTCTCTCTCTCTCTCTCTCTCTCTCTCTCTCTCTTAGTCGTCGGCGTCGTCAACAACAACAACAACAACAGCAACATCAACATACATACATACATACATACATACATAATACAATGTTTACATACATACATACATTCTCTCTCTCTCTCACTCTCTCTCTCTCTCTCTCTCTCTCTCTCTCTCTCTCTTAGTCGTCGGCGTCGTCAACAATAACAACAATAACAACAACAACAACAACAACAACAACAACAACATACATACATATGTACATATGCACACATATACATATATACATACATACATACATACATACATGCATGCATGCATACTGCATACATACATATGTACATACATACGAGCAGACGAATTGTCGATAGGCCTGATAAAACAGGATGCTATTTTTGCCTAGATGGGATAATCTATTGCCTTTTTGTCCCGGCCCGTGCAGGGAAAAGTTGCATTTGCAAATACACAACCACAACTTGCTCTGGTGGCGCCAGGTGGCAGGAAACACCTGATTTTTGTGGTGGCAGGATTCTGGAATTTTTTGGCAACCAAACTTTGCTGCTTTCCCCTGCACTCAATCGTGGTCCGTTGAAGTCGGGGAGAGTGGCAATCGATTGTTCAGGCCAAGCACTACCAGAATACACAATAAAAACTTTTCTGGTAGGCGGTGGCACCGGACCCCCCACCCACAAGTGCGAGTCATCTTATTTTTTGGATAAATACCAGCCACAAATTTTTTTTTGTAAAAAACAGACGATTTGCGAAACGCCAAACCCTTGCGGTTTCTGTTCTTGGTGATGACTACTGAGGAGTTGGATGCAGTACACATGATTGTAGCTCTGCGTGCTGCAGCCGCCCCAGGAAATCATCCTCCTGACCAGGAACAGCAAGGCACTGGCATGTTGTCGCCTGTCCCTGCGCACAGATCCAATAGCGCGGACACACTACCAAACGACACCCCTCCTGCCTCTCCACGTGAAAAAAAGAGCGTGCAAGTCGAACGCAAGCATCCAGTGGATCCAGATCCGCCAGACGACTCGTCAGACGACGAGCCGCTTGTAGATGCTAGTGTGGGGTCGCTCACTAACCGCTCATACCTCTGGCTGATGATTGACCCCTGGCACGAGCACCACGCGCCGGACGAGATCGTGCTTGGCCTCCACTCCGACCGCAAGGACGTAGAGAAGGCACCGACCGTGCAGATCGTGAGGAAGCTAGCTGAATTCCTCAGCGAGCACAAGGGCAAGGCAGGTGCGATGCGCCGGCGCCACGTCCGGGCTGCCCAAAACGACGCTGCAGACCGAGTGGCCAAATACGACTTCTTGGTGTACCAGCTGGGCCGTGAGCCCACTGCAGAGGCGAAAGAGAGTGCGGGCGCCTACCCCGACGCGTTCTACCCGCAAGACGGCGAGAACGATGTCAAGAAGGGCACTGGCGCGGTGCTACGGGAACGTGGCAATGGGCTGCGCGACTGCGTGACTCACAGCTATCTCAACTTGATACCGCGCGCCGCTACCAAGAAGTCATCCTACCGTAGGCGCCTGGCCAAGTCAGCGCACACAGCGAGCGTCGCGGCCTTCTGTAAGGAGAGCGCCTCTGCCGAATGGCACACTGACGACAACGGCAAGGTGTGGCGGCCGCGACTGCTCAAGGGAGTGGGATTCAACGACATCATCAAGGGTAGGATCAAGGGGGATCTACTCGTCGCGTCGGACGGGCACTGCGTCGCACTACGAGGCAGGAAGATCCTGAACGCCGGCTCCTACAGGGAGATGTCCCTCACGCGCTCGAACCTGATCAGCGTAGGCATCAAAGACGGACACTTGCTCGAAGTGGCTAGGTTGTAACCTTTTCTCTGTCTCTCTATCGCCTGGTTATTAAATGTATATATCTGGTCCTGTTTGCAATTTCACGTGAAATCTCACAGTCTGGGCCTTTCGTTGGAATCTGGCTAGTATACAGGCTAAATTCTTACGAAAGGCCCAGCTTTCAGTTTTCCAGGGGAAAAAGGGGAGGAAAAAAAGATAGAAGGAGGGAGGAAGGGGGGGGGGGGGAGGGGAGGGAAGACACCGCCTAACTGATCAGTGGCGATCACAACTTAGCAGTCTTGTGGTGGGTGCCACCCCTCCTCTTTTTTTCCTATTTCCCCGTGAAAACAGAAGTCTGGGCCTTTCGTTGGAATTCAGGCTAGTATACAGGCTGATTTCCGACGAAAGGCCCGCTACTGAACCGTCTGGTGGTGGGTGTCACTCCCTCCCCATTTTTTTCCCGGGAAATCCCACAGTCTGGGCCTTTCGTTGGAATTTAGCTAGTATACAGGGTGATTTCTGACGAAAGGCCCGCTACTGAACAGTCTGGTGGTGGGTGCCACTCCCCCCCCCCCCTTCTCTCTTTTTTTTGTCATTTCCCCTTGAAAACAGAAGCCTGGGCCTTTCGTGGCCAACTTGGCTAGTATACAGGCTGATTTCTGACGAAAGGCCCACCCACCCGGTCTTTGCCTCTCTTCTTCCCCATTTCCCCGGGAAAACAGGAGTCTGGGCCTTTCGTGACAGACTCGGCTTGTTTAAGGTCGGATTTTTGACGAAAAGCCCAGCATGGGTTGGGGTTGGGCTTTTCGTTAAGAATTAGCTTGTTTACTGTTGGATTTTGACGAAAGGCCCAGCGTCCGGGAAATCTGCCTGGTTCAGTAGCTGGTCCGGGCCTTTCGTTAAGAATCAGCCTGTTTACGGTTGGATTTTTGACGACAAGTTTGGAAACATGGAGACAGTTTGTGTGTGAGGGAGATAGCGGTTTTCGAAGGAGATAAAACAGGAGATAGTTTTTTTGACTAAAGATAGGAAGTGTTTTTTTGAAGAGCAGGGGGGCCTGCTGATGCTGGAAAAAAACACGTAAAGTACGTCATTTTTGCAACTTTGACGCGCCAAAAAAACAATTCGTTGACGAGTTGGATGTCGTCAAAAAAGTATCTAGATCTCCCATTTATCTCCAAGAACCTCCAACCTGCCTCTCATGTCTGCGGACTCGAATATTCCAAGTATTTCAGTCGGAGGTACTGAAATCTACAGCATATATGTGTCACACTTCCTCTCTTACCCACTCTCTCTCTCTCTCCTTCCCCCCCCCCCCCCTCCCCCCTCTCTCTCTCTCTCTCTCTCTCCTTCCCCCCCCCCCCCCCCCCCCCCCCCCCCCCCCCCTCTCTCTCTCTCTCTTAGTCGTCGGCGTCGTCAACAACAACAACATCAACATACATACATACATACATACATAAAATACATACATAGCATGCATACATACATATACTCTCTCTCTCTCTTAGTCGTCGGCGTCAACAATAACAACAACAACAACAACGTACATAACAACAACAACAACATACATACATATGTACATACACATATACATATATACATACATACATACATACATGTATGCATGCATACATACATACATACATACATACATACATATGTATATACATACACATATACATATATACATACGTACATACATACATGCCGCATGCATGCATACATACATACATACATACTGTCTATGTGCCTGTGTCTGGATGCCGGGCGGCATCAATATGTCAAGTTGTTTCAAGGGGTTAAAAAATATTTTTTTAAATTTTTTTTTCAATATTAATATTAAAGCTTTGATTTCCGGTATCAAAATCAATGAAAATTTATTATAATTATTAAAATCTAACCTCTAACAGTGTCCGACTCACACTTGAGTCATAGTCATTTTTATGCTGATGCCGCGTGGCATCACTGTCTTTGAGATGGTGCCTAAGCGTGTTTCCGCTTCTTGGAGAGGAGCTTGCCGTGCTGTTTATGCCAGGTGTTACACGTACGTCCTTTAGATTTACATAGAGGCATGTTTGGTCCACAGGTCGCGCAGTGATACTCAGTAAAATTCACCTTTTTCTCTGCGTACACATACAGGCACACACGGCATCTACGTCTCTTCGCACTCTCCAAACTACCAGGGAAGGCGTCACCCCTCCCGCTTCTTCTTAACATTATCTCCCTGAACGGTCATTGGATACCTGGACAGAAGCATGCATGAGGGTGGGTTGGGGTCGATACTACCTTCTGCCACACGGGGAGGGGCAAGAATAGCATCTATTTCAGCCTGATCGACCTTCCTTAACAGCCCTTTCGCGACCAAGGATTTGAAATAGCCCGGCCTGCCATCACCTTTCATAAGATTAAGGTTGGCCAAAACAGTGACAGAAAATTTGAGATAATGCCTGTATGCGTTGGTGAGAATGAAGTCAATCAAAATGA
>WBZZ01004447.1:30000-32050 GCA_019918135.1 Paulinella micropora
ACTATTTTAAAATGCCATCGCCTCTTTCACAGTTTTAATAATTTAATAATAATAATATAAAAACAAGTAACCGTTACCTAACATTTAAATTTTGAATTTTTGAAAATAAAATATATTAAAAGTATTATATTTTATGAAAGTAAAAAAATTACTTGCATAAAAAAACTACAAGTATTTGTGTTACACTTGCAACTTGAAAGTGGCATAAATACTCCTTCCGTAAACAATAGTTAACAGTTACCAAATATTCAAATTTTGAATTTTTAAATAAAATATATGATAAAATCATTATAGTTTATCCGATTTATTAATAAAGTATTAATATATATATATATGATTTTATGGAAAAAAACAAGCAAGAACGAGTCGGGAAAGTGTGGGAGATAGATTGTAGACTAAGCCAGGTAACTGACCTTTTAACTGTTAGAAAAGTAAAAAATTCAAAAAATTTCAACAAAAGTGATTGAAATAATCAAAATCTATCCTAATCTTTTATCTTTTCGATAAATTTTAAGTATATCTGTCTGCTTCAAGTCTTTTCATCCTTCTACTCGTGACAGTACTATAATATACAGGCTTGAAAAAAATAGTTAACCGTTACCTAACATTCAAATTTTGAATTTTTTTAGATAAAATCGAAAAATCATTATAATGTATAAAAATAAAGAATATATGTATGATTTGGTGTGAAAAACCCAGCAAGAACTAGTCAGGAGAGTGGGGGAGATAAACGGGAGATAGAAATCTGTGACCGACCGTTTAACAGCTAGAAAATTCAAAAATTCAAAAAAAATTCAACAAAAGTGATTGAAATAATCAAAATCTACCCTAGTCTTTGATCTTTTTGATAAAATCAAAGTGTATCTGTCTGCTTCAAGTCTTTTCATCCTTCTACTCGTGACAGTAATAATATACTTGAAAAAACGTTAACCGTTACCTAACATTCAAATTTTGAATTTTTTTAGATACAATCAAAAAAATCATTATAATGTATAAAAATAAAGAATATATGTATGATTTGGTGTGAAAAACCAAGCAAGAACTAGTCAGGAAAGTGGGGGAGATAAACGGGAGATAGAAATCTGTGACCGACCGTTTAACGGCTAGAAAATTCAAAAATCAAAAAAATTTCAACAAAATTTATTGATTATGTCAGCACATCATAATCTTTGATTTTTTTCAATAAAACAAGTGTTTTTTATATTCACAAAAAATCCAAACTTGTGTCGAAACTTGTTGTTTATCCTGTCATCTAGCTTCTTTTTCTTTGTTCCTGTTAGCATTCGATTGATGTGTTAGCATGTATCCTGCTGTTTGTTTTTTTTTTTCATTAGCATTTCACTAATTGATTACAGCTCTTCCCACTCAGCTCTACGAGTGGCAAGTATTCTAATAAAGCAGTGCTTGCGTAAAAGAAAATAATCTACCGTAATAAAAAAGTGAGCGAGTGTTACTGTATTTTAGCATAGTGTGTATTTATTTTAGTAATTTGTAGTTGGGAAGACTGGTGGTTGATCATAGTAGTACTGGACCTCAAGTGTCCTTGCTCACCTCTTTGCGTCGAGGCCCCCGAATGACGCATCGCCAGTAACCAGAGTACAGAGCTTGTTGTTCAATACCCAAGGACTGAGACTCTCAATGGCCCGATAGACCGTGGCATGATAGAGTTAGTGACTCCCCGGGGCCAAGTTTGGTTCGGTGGGAGGTGTTAACAAACATCTCAATGCAGAGAAGTTTGAGCACATCTACCCAAAACCAGGGACTAACGTAGACACCTGGTTAAGCTACTACCTCGCCTTCAAAAGTGAGCCTCGGGTAGAGAGCTTACGAACGTGAAATACCAGTAAATAGCACAGCGGTCACTTCAACTTCAAGTTCGTTTCAACATTTACTAGTACGTAATTTCGTACTCGTTGCAAGGGCTTGGTTGCAACTTACGATCGAGTGTGTTGAATCGTAGATTGTGACTCAGCAGTCGGAGGCCGGCTCCAGTTGTCAAAGCTTTTGCTTCAAGTCAACAGTCATCTAAACGGATAGTGTCTGGTTGGTT
>WBZZ01004448.1:5000-32500 GCA_019918135.1 Paulinella micropora
CAACCAAACACAGTCTTCAAGAATGAGAATGATGTCTCGTTGTATTAGCTCAGTGAAGCCAAAAAGGAAAACGGCAACAGACCAGGAATAAAATGGCATCAGGTCCAATCCGGACAAATAATACTGAAAAACAAGCTGGTGCACCTGTCACCAGGAAAAGGTACTTTTTACCGGCTATCCGGGGGTGATGCCTACAGTACCCACTCCCGATTTTATGACGGAAATAGCATTTTCGTCATACACCTTCTGATTTCTTTCTGCAAATAGTATGCGCTAAGGAGTCATGCCACACAGCGCATCGACCCACGGATAGACGCTAAAAGACGATAAATATATCCTCATACGGCACGTCAAAGCGGATTCTCTAGCCTTTCTTGTAAATTTTGAACTCCTTCCCCTCAATTTTTTTTTTTTTTTTTTTTTTTTTTGCAGTATGTCCGATCAAGAACAAACGTACGATTAATAAAAAATACAAGCAACGTGGTGCTGTATTCCCCCTTGATCTCCTTCTTCTTCTTCTTATTATTATTATTATTATTATTATTATTATTATTATTATTATTATTATTATTATTATTGTTATGGACACCGTGATAGCCCAGTGGTCAAGTTCTACCATCTGGGCCCTGTCGCCAGTTCGATTCCCGTCGGTGCCACCAGTATTTTCATTGAACATACCGGTCCGTCTGGACCAGTATTTTCATTGAACATACCAGCCCGTCTGGAAGTGTTGGAACTGCCCTTGCGGGGGTGTCATTAGAGCTTATCGTCAATTCTTCGTACTCCCCTCACGGGTGAGACGATGGAGGCGCATGTGCAGAAATGCATCAGCCATTGACAGAGAAGCACTATTATTATTGTTATTATTATTATTATTATTATTATTATTATTGCCCTGTCGCCAGTTCGATTCCCGTCGGTGCCACCAGTATTTTCATTGAACATACCGATCCATCTGGACCAGTATTTTCATTGAACATACCGGCCCGTCTGGAAGTGTTGGAACTGCCCTTGCGGGGGTGTCATTAGAGCTTATCGTCAATTCTTCGTACTCCCCTCACGGGTGAGACGATGGAGGCGCATGTGCAGAAATGCATCAGCCATTGACAGAGAAGCACTATTATTATTATTATTATTATTATTATTATTATTATTATTATTATTATTATTATTATTATTATTATTATTATTATTATTTTATGGACACCGTGATAGCCCAGTGGTCAAGTTCTACCATCTGGGCCCTGTCGCCAGTTCGATTCCCGTCGGTGCCACCAGTATTTTCATTGAACATACCGGTCTATTTCTGGACCAGTATTTTCATTGAACATACCGGCCCGTCTGGAAGTGTTGGAACTGCCCTTGCGGGGGTGTCATTAGAGCTTATCGTCAATTCTTCGTACTCCCCTCACGGGTGAGACGATGGAGGCGCATGTGCAGAAATGCATCAGCCATTGACAGAGAAGCACTATTATTATTATTATTATTATTATTATTATTATTATTATTATTATTATTATTCACAGGGAGATCGTAAGTACATTGTCTTTTTTAATGACATTCCCTTGTATAAGATTGATATCATATGATATAGTATTAGGGGGCCAGTCCTAATAGCTATATCCGAAGTCGAGGTGTATGTACCCGACCCTGCGATATACCGACACAAGTAGAGATTGACCGTGCTCAGGTACGACAGTATATAATCTATCGTAAAAAATAATTTAATGAAAGTTTCAGAGAACATTTCATTTTCGAGAACATCATCCCGGGACTTGGAAAGGGTCATACCCGGGAACACCATCGCTCAATACACTAGCGATCCCCGTATACGGTGTAGTATCATCGTCGATCGACCTTTCGCACTCGTATGTTGCGATCGAATGCCAAGTTATATCACTGAGTCTTTTTAATATTCATATTGATAACTGATGATGCATGATCAAATCATGATACGCCGTGGGCAATCAATCAGTTTATTTGAGACGCATAAAGAAAAATACTTTCTTTGTCACTGCCTTCGTCGTCTGGCGCGGATTTCTTTGCCTGGTGGAGGACCACCAACCAAAGTCAGATCGAACTTTGACTGTTCGAGAATGTCCCAGATCTTATTAGGGATTCCGCCCAACGATAATTCAAAAGGGACATCAAGCACTCCTCTTGGCAGTGTCTGAATGGTCCACGCAGTGTAATCCTTGTCTAATTGTAGCATCCCATGTCTCGAGACTTTTTGCGTCTTTATATACTGGCAGATAATGTCTTGCCTTTGGATCCTCAACCGGGTCCATACTTCTCCAGAACTGGAGTATCGGTTGTACTATCTTTGCGGCTGATGATATTTTGAGTGTCCGTGTGACACGCATCTGTCGTGGGACCGCCACGACCCGCATCAAGTATAAGTCTGAGAGAGTGTCATCAGCGACATGTTGTTCCGCTGGTCTCATCAGATAGAAAACATTTTTCACCCATGCGATGGTTGCTATCGCATCGCCTTCCTTCCATCGCTCATGGACAATCTCAACGTTGCCCGCGTTTGGGTCAGTGTCCGTTCCCTCCTCCTCCTGGTGGACGTCCTTTGATCTCGTCGACCTCATCGCCTTCCTCGGTTGGTCGTTGATAAGATCATTCCGCGCTCTCCTTAGCTGCGCCTCTGTGATCTTCTCCTTCTTTCCGCTATGCTCTCGCGGAGACTTGGACTGAGTCCCGACCGCGCTTATGCGGTCAGTCTTCTCCTTGCTGTCCACCTCACTCTCCTCCTTCTCAGCTATCGGTGCCCGATAAGCATCGTCTTGGTCTATGCCAGCCTCCTTGTGGATGGGCGGCACCTCTTTGAAATCATCCTTCATCCGTTTTAACGCATCCTCAACGGATTCATCTTCCAGTAAGAAGGGATCATACTTAATCAGCCTTCTTACATTCACAATTTGCACCTTCCCTCTACCCCTGATCTTGTAATTCAGAGGTCCCGTCTGTTCCATAATCTGATAAGGTCCTTTCCAGTGAGTGAACAGCTTAGAGCTGACTCCCTTCGGGACTTGAGGATGGTACAATAGTACAATATCCCCGACCTGGAACTTGATCTGATCCAAGTGCGCTTGTCGCACCCTTTCAGCATCAGTCTTTCGGCGCTCCGCCTCTCTATGCGCCCTGACTATTTGTTCCGCCTCCATCTTCACTCTAAGTCTCATCCCAAACAACTCATCCGCATCCGCCCAAGTGTCTTTTGGGTGAAGGAGCGAAGTCGGGATATCAGGCTCACGCCCATATACTAACTGATATGGCGAGATTGAGCTCTTCGAGCCTCCTAACGCCGTAGAGGGTAGACAGTTCATTGCAAACGCAAATGATGGTGCTGCCTCGACCCATGCTCTTTGATTCTCCTTCTTCGTGCAATACATCTTTAGCGAGGCTTTGAGGGGTCTGTGTACCCGCTCGATTTTCCCATTTGCTCGCGGGTTATAGGCAGTAACATATTGCCATTTCATCCCGTAAAATTTAGATAGTTTGTCGATGACCTCGCTATTAAAGTCCGAGCCTCGATCAGAACATATCTTTCTTGGTACTCCGATATGTGAGATGATCCTATCGATCAGCGCCTCGGCCGTCGTCTTGCCGGTAACGTCTTTGACAGGGATGATCCACACATAGTTGGTGGCTCTGTCAATAGCCGTAAGGAGGTATTTGTAACCATCCTTCGATTCTGGGAAAGGTCCCACATGATCAATGTGTATAAACTCAAACATCCCCGCATGAAGAGGAAATTCGCCAATCAGGCCGAAATTTGCCTTCAGTGGTGTTTTGTTTATCTTGCACGGGATGCATGCATCCACCGCCTGATCTATCTCCTCCTTCATCTTTTTCCACCAGAATCGCCTCGCTACGAACATATGAGTTCGTTGTCGACCCGGATGCGCCAAAAGTGGGCAATTGTGGGCTGCGACAAATATAAATCGTCTCAGACTCTCCGGTACCCAAAGGGTCCATTTGTCCGGCTGTGACGCATAGCGACCGTGAAGGCCCTTGTACCACAGTAGACCATCTCTCCATCCCATCTCCTTCATCTGATCTTTGATCGCTTTCGTCATCCGTAGCTCATCCGGGTTCTGATATAACTGTATCAGTTCTTTAAACTCCGGATCTTGAGCCTGTTGTTGCCTCCATGCGGTAGGCGAGGCTATATGGATAGTACCATCTTCTAGCCGTACCCAGATTCTTTCCGGGTCATCGTCTAGGTCACTTCTCCGCTCTTGAGGAGGCTCCGCATAAACTTCCTGCGTCTCCTCTTCCTCTCTTATGTTCGCCTTCGCATTCTCATATACCTCATAGGACCACTCAGCGTCCTCCTGGGTATGTAGCTCACAACATATCCCGTGATCCGGGCCTTGTGGACTGTACCGTAGACCTGTGCGGTCATATCGGACTCCACTCGCCATCTCCATCGCCTCAATGTGGCTGACCTCATACACCTTGTCAGTGGACAAGTCTTCCATCTCCACCGTGGACACCAACGCCGATACTTCTGAGTTAAACTCTAGCCTAGAGAGGCTATCAGCGACCACATTTCGCTTTCCCGGTAGATGGACCATTGTCAAATCGAAACAAGACAAGAACGCTTGCCACCGCGCCAGCCGTCCCGTCTGTTCATGATTCATCAACCATAACAGGTTATGATGATCAGTTCTGACAGTAAATTGAGGTCCTCCCCACAAATACTCTCTGAGCCTCTTGAGGGCCCATACTACCGCCAACGCCTCTCTTTGCCTTGTGCAATAGTTTCTCTCCGCCGCACACAACTTCCTACTAATAAACATGATTGGGCGTAATTTCTTCTCCTCATCCTCTTGTTGTAATACAGCCCCAATCGCAAACTTAGATGCGTCTGTATCGACTACGAATTGTTTCGTAAAGTCGGGCATCGTTAACACCAGTCCTCCGTCTTTCGGGTCTTTGTAAATGAGATCTTTGAGCGCATGAAACGCTTGCAAAGCCTCTTCGTCCCACTTCTCAAAGTCTCCAAAATCTATCATTTTCTCCAACTTAGCCCGTGTTGCACCCCAATCGGGTATAAACTGGCTATAGTATTGCGCCATCGCAAGCAATGAGTGCAATTCAGTGCGGTTCTTCGGTATCGGTCGATTCATAATCTCCTCCCTCTTCTCTTTGGATATCGAGACTCGATTATGGGAGATCTCGTACCCTAAGTATGTCACACTCGTCTTGGCAAGTTGACACTTCTTTAGATTGCACTTCAGGCCAAAAGCTCCGATGCGCCTGAATATATCGGACAAATGATCGATATGCTCCTCCATTGTGTTAGAGTATACGATAATGTCATCGATATAGCAAAATGCATATTCTCCCGCCTTCTGTCCCCGCCTTCTCATAAAGCCACCGTCAGACAAATCATCGTACTGACTGCTCAACATCTTCTGCATCGCCTTCTGGAAAAGTCCTGGGGCTTGCTTGAGGCCCATCGGAAGCACTTTCCATTGGTATATTTCCATACCCACCACAAACGCCGTCAGCCATCTGGACTTTTCCTCCAGTGGTATCTGCCAGAAGCCATTCTTAAGGTCAATGACCGAATAGAATTTTGCATTCCGCAGTACTCTCCTTCCTTCTTTTAATGTCGGGAGAGGATTTCTCTCTTCCTCCAGCACCTTGTTAACACGAGCATAGTTAACTGTCAGGCGCCATTCTCCTCCTGGCTTCGGCACTATTCTCGGTTGTGAGACTATTGGAGATGTTGATCTCTCAATAAAGTCCTCATTGAGCAGCTGTCTTGCTAGCTCCTCCGCTATTTTCGCCTCATGTATACTCAAATTCGCCCTTCGTGGTGCCGGTGACGGCTCCGCACCCGGTATTTTGTAAATAACCGCAGTGAAATCTTCAGGCTTGACACCACCTGCATGTGGAGGGTCAAAGATTTCCTTGTTCGCCTCTAATTTGGCTTTTAACAGCTCCTTCTCCTTCTCCTTCTCAGTGCCTACTCCTTCTTCCAATATTTTCCGCGCCGCCTCTTGAAAATCTTCATCAGACATCTGCTTATGTTGCTTGAGGGGTTCTCTGTCCTCCTCCAAGCCTAAGTCCTCTTCCGAGACATCATCTAGGCCCGTCTTTTCATACGTGACCGTGTCCGGCTCATCATCTTTACCGAGCTCCACCAGCATGTCAATGAGTCTCGCATATTGCAAAGGAGCTTTACGGGTGTAAAAACCATCAAAGCATGTGAATGCTTGCGGTATCAATTTCAACTTGTCGAGGTCTCTGAGCTTCCGCTTGTATGCACTGCTCTGCTCACGAGTTCCCATACGACAAGCCACCACTAGCTGTTGCTTGCGAGAGGGTACCGGTATAGGATGATCAATAAGCCGGTCCCTTATTTCCTGCGCCCATATCGCCTTCTCATTATATGGCAGGATAATAGTATACTGCTTATTATTTTCGAATAAAGTCCGTAAGCATTTCTTCACTTCAGACAGTGAACGCGGCCACGTGGGCTCGTCACCCCAGAAATCAGTAATAAAACTTTTAATAGTTTCTGGTGGAGTATCCGGGATTCGCCCCGTTCTCCTTGGTACAAACGCCTCCCTTTTTTCTTCTCCTACTTTCGCATGGAAACAGTATCCGTTAGTAATATGGACATCTGTTCCTACTCCTTCCGCGAATCTCGCCGACGACGGGCTTCTTTGTGCGACACATATAATCTCCTCCTTTCGCTTCTCGATTAAGTCATCAATAGACTTTTTGTCCCAATGGCATGTCGGAACTGTGACAGTGCACACTTGGGATTCCCAATTGTCGGTCCAGGACAGCTCATCCGGTCTTACGACATGGGGGTGAACGTACACCTCAAGTGCCTCATGTGCGATGGCCATCTTTTTGTGATCCGTCGCTAGACTCAGCTCATAAGCCTCATAAGAGTCAGTAGCATTGAAGGGATCAATATCGTTCTCTTCTCCTCTTTTTACCCCATATATCACTCGCCGTGCGGCGCAATCAATCACAGCCCCCATCGTAGCCAATTGGTCATACGATAGTAATATTGACCCGTGGTAACCGGGGACGACATAGAGGTCCATACGGTATACTCGTGCGGATTTCAATTTAAAGGTCAGTGTGATGATTCCCGTGATATCCGTCCGGCTGCTCACTCCTTTGAGAGTGCCCGTTGACTTTTTCATATTTCCGTCCACCCAGTCCCGGTATCGATTTAAAAACTTCCGGCCGACAATATTAATATTCGCCATCGTATCATTTCCAACTTTTAATATTGTCTTCAATGTTTCACAATAAAGTTCCGTATAACACAGAGCATCGGGCCTGTGTATATTGGCTGCGAGAACAAGAACTTTACGTTCCAAATGTTGGAGTCTTGTCTCTAAGTTTTTCAACTCCTCCTTCTTCTCCTCCTGCTTCACCTCATTAACATTTTTATTATTCTGCGGTACTGGTGCGTTTACTATTTGAGCAACATTGTCTTGTGGTACTTGAGTACACACATTGTCTTTTTGCTCGCCACCCGCCGCGACCGTGGACATTGAGTCTGTTCGTGGTTGTTTGCTTGGCCGAGGCGATACGTCTACCATTGGCCTCCTCGCCTCCATCGCAAGTCTCGCCTTCCTATTTGCATCAGTTATCATTGGTAACCGTGCTGTATGAACGGGTATGAGACTACCTTGGGGCTGCAGTCTCTGTGTACCCACATCTTTGTTTTCACATAGAGGAAGCGTTGGCCCAGTCTGCACAACAGCATTAGAAAGCACTGTGACTTTAGGGTTAAACTTCACAGTCTTCTCCTTCCTCTCTTCTTCCCCCTCCAGTCATTCCACCACCTCGAAACGATTACCTTGAGTAGTGTCCGGGTAGGATGACGTATCGGTCTCCGAGGCAGTGTTGTAGGCCTGAGCTCGACCGAAATTCGGGTTGGAGCTTGCCCACGAGCCTCCTCCTCCTCTGGGTGGGGGGGCTGGAGCTCGAACAGCTCTCCCTCCATAAGGGGTATATCCCCGACCTCCTCCTCTTCCTCTCTGAGGGGTTCCCTGCCACCTCGAGGCTCCTCTCCATGTTCCTCGTCCTCGTCCTCCTCCTCCTCCTCCTCTTCGTCCTCCTGCTCCTGCTCCTCCTTCTCGTCCTCTTTGAGAGGCCTTTAAGTTCTTTTGTCTCTCCCTTTCCTCCTTCTTCTCCTTCATCCTCTTCATGTAGGTAATGATTGCCTCTCGTAACTCCTCATCATCACACATATTGGCATACCAACCTTCGTTCACAGCGGCAATCTGAAGCATATTGAAAAGGCCCGGTTCCTTGCCTTCCGTCCTGCTCAGAAAATTTGCCCTTGCTGTTGGGTTCTGCCTATCATGATTGAAAGAGCAGTCTCTGTTCTCCATCTGTGCCTTACACTGCAAGCCCGCGAACCACCTCCAACATGCGGTCTTCAGGTCTGGCTCTCTCTGTCTCTTCCAACCGGCAACTCTGTTTGTGTACGTGGCTTGTGCGCCAACAGGTACACCGCCTGCCTGTGCCGTATGTGCCTCCGTGAGCGAGTCCATGTTTGAGCATGCACTCATCACTTCTTGAAACAGTGCTGACGGAGCAACGCTTTGAACCGTATTTTCGAACACGTGTGTCTCGAGGAAGTTCTTGGACTTGACTGAGCTAAACGTCGAGCATTGTTGTATGAGCTGAGTAAGCTTACTCGGGTTAACTGTGTGTAACGCCGAAAAGAAATAGAGGATGATCGACTTGCGGCCATAGAATAGCCCATAGGAGGAAACTACCTCCGTAAGGGTCGCCGCCAAGCCAACAGCACTCCTCAAACTCATCGTCACTGTCTCAAAGATTTCAAATCCTATGAGAGTACCAGTGCAGAGATGCTGGTATCCATGAGATTGAAAATATGAAATGAGTGTGGCCACCGCCAGTTCACACTGAGCGTCTAGGCCTGTTGCATTGTTTCTCTTAATCTCCTCCTTCTTTCTCAAAAACTTGTAATGTGTCAGATCAAATCCCTCCGAGACTAGAGATTGGTCAAAACAGTAACAAGGGCCTCGTATTCCTGCGTTTCGTCGCAAGGAAAAGCTTCATGCAGGCATTGATCTCTTTGAGCTTGCTCAAAAGCGAAGCATCAGAGTCTTTGTCTGAGCTCGTCTTGGCATATAGCATGAGACTTGCCACTCCTCCTTTCTTCCCCTTGAAGGCATTTATGATGTTCTGTCTGTCCTTCTTCTCCGTGTTTGTGACCACCACCGTAGTTGAGCCCGAGGGTGCAGGGGCTGATGGGGCAGGAGCTGGTGGGGTCAAATATGTCGGAGGGTGTGTCTTTGCACCACTCACTTTTGCTTTCATTCTTTCCAGTCTCATCGTCTTCTCGAACTCCTCATTCTCTTTCGCCTTCTTCTTCTCAGATATCACCAGCTTTTGAGCATGAGTGATAAAGGCCACCATTCAGAAGCAGATCTGAGAAAATTATATTTCTCCACATATTGGTCAACACCTGCTTTGTTGGCGACCGGTGGTGCGTTACTAAGTGATTTAAGGACAGAGTGATCCTTGGTAGGAATCCATCTCTTCCATGCCTCCTTGTGCAGTAACGCACCCATCAACAGTCTGATCTTGGTCAGAACTCTGTCGGTCTTCTCTAACTCATCAATCACAGGATGAGTTTCTCCTGCTGCCTTAATGCTTTTTTCCATCTCTGCCTTCCCCTCCTCCAAGGCCTTCATTTCCATCGTAAAAAAATGAAATATGCCACTCGAGTTTTTGGAACCCAGATTGGTCTTCATTTTTGTTACATCGACTGCCTCCTGACCAGTCGCGAGGAATCTGGCCGTTGCTCTTGGGTTTGTGTACTGGAGGTAACTCTCACATCGTGGGCCGTATGTACGTTCCCAAATCAGGGTTTGAGTGTACACCCCAAAGATAGCATCGAGTAATTCAAGGTGGGTGTGTGTGTCCCCAAACTTGATATGCTGTATCTTCTTTCTCTCTTCTGGATCAGAGACCAGTTTGCCGAGGAGCTGTGCTGTGTTTGATAATAGGATATAGACATCCTTTTTAGCACGACTTTTCTCTCTTCTTTGATCCTGAGGGATCCACACATAGGTGTCCTTCTATACCCCCATCTTGTTATCAAACTCTTCTTTAGTGAGGTCATAGTGGTCTTGCGCCCACTGTTGTTCCTCCACTGTGATCTCCTCTCCATCACTATGAATCAAGTCGATCATTTTTTGTCCTCCTCCTCCCGTGTAGGCAGGTGGTAAGGGATTACCATATGCTCCTCCTCCTCCCGTCTCTTCTTGTTCAAATCCTCCTTCATCTTCGTCTCCTCCATATCTTCCTTCATCATCCCAGCCCTCTTCTACTCCTCCTCCTACTCCTTCATCTCCTCCTCCTCCTTCATTCAATCCTCCTCCTCCTCCTCCATTCAATCCTCTTCCTCCTCCTCCTCCATTCAATCCTCTTCCTCCTCCTCCTCCTGCTTCTTCATTAGAGAGGGTAGGATAAGATTCCCTGTCCTCTATGAAACACTGTTTGTATGTTTGTTTTTGTTTGAGAAAAATAGTCTTTGAGACTTTCTTCGATTTCTTGTTCTCCTTACTCAGATTACTTTCTCCTCCTTCTTTTCTATATTGTATCTAGTATGAGGCACTTGGACCTACACACAGATAGTAATAGAGAAACTAGAAAAGCTCTCCTTGAGAAGTCGACAGTCGGTCGGATAGGTTCTCAGACCTACCTTTAGAAAACGATCAGAGATTTGCAAAAATACTCTGACGTATGTGTGAGATAATGCAGATAAATGCATAAACTAGAAGGGTAAAGTGTTGTGCTCCTGTCCCTATGCTTGTTTGTGTTTTGTGTGTGTTCCTTCACTCTTCTGTCCACCTCCTTCTTCTTGGTCTCTGTGCAGAACAGCAAGAACGACAGAGAGTTTGTATCTGATGTCTCCTTGTGAGCACACAGATATGGATTGGGCTAGAGGGTACGAGACACCTGCTTGAGACCAATCAAATTATTTGTTTTGTGAAAGAGTTATGAGGGAGCTGTGTTGGAGTATTTGTTTTCGTCTGACGTCCCCGTGTGAGACAGGTCAGTGAAAATTCACTCTGTTGCCTGTGTGGCAAAGCAGAAAGAAATCACCCTAGTGATGTGGACTTCAAATGTAATGCCCCCAACGATAGCTCGTAAAAAGTCGGTAATACAACCAAACACAGTCCTCAAAAGATGAGAATGATGTCTCGTTATATTAGCTCAGTGAAGCCAAAAAGGAAAACTGCAACAGACCAGGAATAAAATGGCATCAGGTCCAATCCGGACAAATAATACTGAAAAACAAGCTGGTGCACCTGTCACCAGGAAAAGGTACTTTTTACCGGCTATCCGGGGGTGATGCCTACAGGACGTCGCTAGCTTTTGCTGGCAGTTCCAGCTCAGGGCAGCCTCCGCGCACTTCGAGCGAGTAATCCGTGACGGGGTACTGGTCCAGCCCATCCAGTCCTCGCAGTTGGGGACAATGCGCGAAGAGCAGCCTCACTGGCATCTTTCTTCTGCCCTCCCCCGGGGGAGGGAATTTGATGCACCGGAGGGACCTGCACCCGTACACCGTGAGCGAGAGTTCCTGGAGGCCAGACGGCAGGGCTATTTCTTCTAGGCCAGCGCAAGCCGTGAGCTCGAGAAGGAGCTTGCCCCCGACCGGGCTGCCTGACCAGCGCAGGTGCTTCAAGGCGTCGCACCGTTCGAAAGTCAGTTCCACGTCGTGCGGGCCTGGCGCGTCAGAGTCAGGCAAGAGCACGCCGCCCAGGACTGGCACCTCAAAGCCAGCTAGGGCAGGGCAGTCCCTAAAATCGAACTTGGCCAGGGAGCACGTTATCTGCTGGGGCAGGCAGCAGTGTGCAAAGGCTGTACAGTCCTCGACGAGAATGCGCAGCAGTTTCGCCGCGGTGGACAGCGCTGGCAGTGCTATCTCGCTGAGCCGTTTGCACTCCCCCGCCTCTATCCATAGCCCGTCGTCCACTGTCGTCAAGCTTGGCAAGGCCAGCCGGCTTAGCTGCGGACAGTCGGACTGCCCTATCCTCACGGTGCCCCCCACCGTCCTCAGCCGTGGTACTACTACCGGGTGGTCGATGGAACGTTCGCCGGGGCTCTGCGCCCCCGCTGTACCCGGCCGGACGCCCAGCCTCCTCAGTCCTACGCAGAAGCCGCCGCCGACCGTAACTAGTTGGGGCAGCCAGTCTGACACGGGGGTGGCGCAGTCGTGGCAGATCAAGGCCAGGTCACCGTCTACTCTGGTTAGCGCTGGCACCCGCAGCGAGCGTAGAGCTTCGGACCCTGTCACCTTCAGCTCAAAGCCTCCGGTGACCTGCCGCAGCCCCCGCCAGGTGACGGTCTGCAGTTCGCGGCAACGCCGGACGTCAAGGTTGACCTGGGCCGCAGCCGCTGTCTCCACGCTGTGCAAGGCCAAGCGTTGCGTGGAGCAGGACCTGACATTCAGGGTAAAGTCTCCGCCGCCCGGCCTCAGCGTCAGTGCTGGTCTTAACAAACCCTCTAGCCACAACTTCACGGGTTGCGGCCCAGCGGCGCCGGTGGCGGTGTCAATGACACTGAGATTGGGGCACCGACCGAAGTAGAATAAGAGCTTGGGGGGGGGGGCTCGGCCTCCGCCGCGGGCCGCTGCTGTGTAAAGAGGAACTCCTCCAGCGTGGGGCAGGACGGGAAGAGAATTATTGCCCCGCTTACTTCGCCTGCTCGCCGCTGTACCCGCGAGCAGTCTGTCTGCGACCAGCTCAGCACTTGCAAGCCCTTGGGCAAGACGGCAAAGAGGTCGTCTCCCTTGGCCATAGCTAGGCACAAGCCCTGCAAGCGCAACCGAGTGATCACACGGTCCGTAGCGTTGTGCTCCTGCAGGGGAAAGTACGTAAGGTCCTGTTGCTTCAGTGTGATGACGTCGCAGTCCGTGGCTTGCCTAGCCAGGGGCACCACCAGCTCGGTGGCTCCGGCCGGCTCCGACGCTGACTTGACGTCGGGGCCGGGCGCAAAGCGCTGGACGACAGCCTCCAGGGCGTCCCAGTAAGCCTGAGCGGCCGCCTGCTCCATATTGCCTTGCCCAGCCCAGCGCTCCCTCACTTCTGCTAGCGTGGGCACGGCCAGGGGGGAGAAGATGAGCTGCCGCTCCTTGTCTAGCCCCCACACGGCCAGCTCCCACGCGCGCCTGTTGTCGGTCGCTGGGCGCTGGATGCCGTTACGGTCGCAGACTGTCTGCACCCAGTGGCTTAGGTTCGACAGTACCTCTGCCAGGCGGTCGCGGCCCGCCGAGTCGTTGGAGACGGGCGTTCCGTCCAGCCAGTTGTACCAGTGCAGGCACGCCAAGAGCAGGGCCCGCCGCTGGTTGGCCTCTCGCTCCCGGACGAGCCAGGCCGGGCACACACAGCAGGCCGCCAGGCGTTCGCCCTCGCCGAGGTAGGCCAGCCAGGGGTATGGCGGCGGCGGCGGCGAACGCGGCGGGGTGGTCCGCCCGGCTGCGTGGCCGGGGGTCGGCCCTCGCCAACTCGCCATCCACTGCGCTTTGTCCAACTACCTGGCTCGGCAGAGAGCTCGGCCGGCGCCCGCTTGGCCCGGGTAGGGAGGGGGTGAGGGAAGAAGGGACAGCTCCAGCAGGGGAGGGCCAGGGGAGAAGGCAGCAGGGAAGGGCCGTGCCCCCCCCCCCCCCCCCGGGGCGGCCACACTGGTAGCAGATCCCTTGCCTTCGTGGAGGAAGAGAGCCAAGCCCTCTGTCGTCGCCCTAGCCAACCGCGGCTTTTTCTTGGCGTACTGGGTAAACCGGACCCTCCCCCCCCCCCTAGCTCCGCGGAAGCAGCAGCAGGGGGCACTCCTCCACGACGGGCGGCTGGCAAGCTGCTACTAGCCCGTCCAGTTGCTCCAGCCGAGGGCACTGCCTCAAGGTTAGCTCCACTTTCAGCGGCTGTCCCAACTCTTAACTGACTAACAAATTTCTTGTCATCTTCGCTCCACATACTTAGTATATATTAAACAGGTGTTATATTATTTTAATGATTTTAAATTATAAATCTAATTAAACCCCAATATTCTTCTTAAATGTTGTTAAAAACCACTTGGCCAGCCGTTTTTAATTATAGCAATCTGAGAGAAACAAACCCGTGTTAGTATTAATCGGTGTCCGACGTCCGAGGGCGACCTTTTTTTAAAGAAATTTTTAAGGTGTCTAGTAGAGAGTACCCACACACTTTGGAAAATTTACTTCCTTTTAATAAAAGGTTGGACAGCTTGGACAAGTTAAAATATAGATAATAGTAAGAAGAATAATATAATAAATAATGAAATTTAATAACTAAAAAGTGGCAGACCCTGGAAGGGTCAAGGGCGGACTGTCCGAGTTGAGTGGTTGGACACATTACAAACAACATTATTTCGTCTCACCTGCTCTTATATTCACTCATTCATTGAATTATGTATTAAACACATACTATATATAGTATAAAGTAATATGAGTTATACCATAGAAGAACTAAAGGTTTTTTTTAATGCCCCTGATCCCCGACAGCAACGATACAGAGAAAGATATCAAATGAAAAACAAGGAGAAAATTAAAGAACAGCGAAAAAAATACAGGGAAAATAACAAGGAGAAGATTAAAGAGCATCAGAAAAAATATAGAGAAGCAAATAAAGAGAAGATAAATAAATATCGAAGGGAATATTATAAATCAAATCAGGATAAGATCCAAGAGCAACAAAAGAAATACAGAGACACTAATAAGAAAATAATAGATAAATACAAAGAAGAATATCTCAAAGAGAAAGAGGAGCAGGCAGAGAAGCAGAAAGAGGAGCAGGCGGAGAAACTGACAGAGGAACAGAGAGAGGAGCAGAGAGAAATGGAATCTAATATTAAATATTTAAGGTCTCTCAAATTTTGATCATATCAGCAAAATAATATCGTAAGCCCTGTAGCGGATACACCAATTTTGGTCAAAAAAGATTTTTTTTGCCTACCGTCCAAGGAGAAAAGCAAAAAGTAATATTATTTTTTCCCTTACTCGTGTGGCTATCGCCCCCTCCCCCCACGAACTTCGTTCGTTGCCCCCCTCCCCCGTTTTTTGTTTTTGATGATCATTTATGTATATGGACCTGTCCTTTCGTGTATTAAATACAAGCACAGAAACACAGAAAAACACACACAGGAAGACAGGAAACACACACAGGAAGCACAAAACATACCTTTGTTTTACAAAAATACGACAAACTAAGCAGACTAAGAAAGATTTAGACAAAATAACGACGTTGTCTTGCACTGTTTGTTTACATATGGCTTGCAACAGAACCAGCGCTCACGGACGTGCAAGTCGTTGACTTCTTGCGCCAACAAGGCTGGACGTGGGAAATTTTTTGTTTTGCTTTGATAAACTGCCACTACTGGTTATCCTCTCTAAATCCATTATTACGCCACACTGGGAGAGGTTGATGGATTTTGAGAGGGTAACACTAGATAATAATAACAATAATAATCACAGTAATAGTAATAATAATAATAATAATAATAATAATAATAATAATAATAATAATAATAATAATAATAATAATAATAATAATAATAGTGCTTCTCTGTCAATGGCTGATGCATTTCTGCACATGCGCCTCCATCGTCTCACCCGTGAGGGGAGTACGAAGAATTGACGATAAGCTCTAATGACACCCCCGCAAGGGCAGTTCCAACACTTCCAGACGGGCCGGTATGTTCAATGAAAATACTGGTCCAGATGGATCGGTATGTTCAATGAAAATACTGGTGGCACCGACGGGAATCGAACTGGCGACAGGGCCCAGATGGTAGAACTTGACCACTGGGCTATCACGGTGTCCAATAATAATAATAATAATAATAATAATAATAATAATAATAATAATAATAGTGCTTCTCTGTCAATGGCTGATGCATTTCTGCACATGCGCCTCCATCGTCTCACCCGTGAGGGGAGTACGAAGAATTGACGATAAGCTCTAATGACACCCCCGCAAGGGCAGTTCCAACACTTCCAGACGGACCGGTATGTTCAATGAAAATACTGGTCCAGACGGAGCGGTATGTTCAATGAAAATACTGGTGGCACCGACGGGAATCGAACTGGCGACAGGGCCCAGATGGTAGAACTTGACCACTGGGCTATCACGGTGTCCAAATAATAATAATAATAATAATAATAATAATAATAATAATAATAATAATAATAATAATAATAATAATAGGCTTCCTCAGACTATAGCATCAAATCCAGATCCTGGACATGTGCCTCCACTAATAATAATAATAATAATAATAATAATAATAATAATAATAATAATAATAATAATAATAATAATAATAATAATAATAGTGTATCTCCTGCCAATTGCTGAGCCAAAAGGCCATGTGCATCCAGTCCTCCATTCCATAAGGAAAGTCTCCACACCAATCGGTGGAATAAAGGAAGTGACGGCATAGAACATTACTCTAGGAGCTTTATACCAATCAGCCCATGGAAAGGACCGATGGCCTATGTACTCCCTAAAATAATAATAATAATAATATTATTATTATTATTATTATTATTATTATCATTATTTTTATTATTATTATTATTATTATTATTATTATTATTATTATTATTATTATTATTATTATTATTATTTTCTCTTCTCTTTCTTTCTCTTTCGCTTCCCCCCTCTTTTTTTGGGGGGGGGGGGTCCATGCTAATAGTTGGAGTCGGGTGTTCGTGGAGCCGGGGCACAGAGAGTAGCACGGATCGGAGTCGATGTTTTTGGCCGGACACTCAAAAAGGCGTCTGTCACTAATCCCGATAAGTACACTCTGCATAATTTACTCTATGCCATGGACTTTGTGTCTTGGGTGCGGCAACAGGATCCGTCTCGATTGAAGTACTTGGATGAGTCCCATTTCGAAAATTGGGGTAATTTGTATGTCCATTTGTTTGCACAGAGGTCGCATGCATGTTTGGTTTGCAGATTGTAGTCGTTGGCTGTATCGCCGGGCCCCGCGGGGGGAGAGAGTGACAAGGTCTAGGCACATGTCAGAGGCAGCTAGGACGTCCTTTAGCGTTACATACATGACTAGCTTAACACATCCGAGAGGGAGGGTATTGTTAGCTATCAGGGATGTTTCAAATGATGCAATATATTATTTTGAGTCGTTTGTTGATGCATGTCACAATGGCTATTTGCGGGAGGGTGATATTCTCGTGGTGGATAATGCGAAAATTCACGGGGCAGCAGAGGTAGCTGATTTGCAAGATATTTTGTTTGCTGTTGTGTGAGTGACATATGTACGTGTGCCTGCCTATTTTCCGTAACTCATGCCCTCTGAGTTAGTTTTTCAGAATGTGAAGCGCTATGCGTGCGCACAGAGGTTTTGGCACCTTTCGGGAGGAGATTTTGAAGGGATTTGCGCCTGGAACTTGCGGCTTAGAGTTTGTAGATCGTCAGTACAGGATGTGTATTCCCCAGTGACTTGATTTTAATAATAGATGATGTAAATCCAAGTCGATATATATTAATATTGTATGGAATGCAAACTTTCAAGTTTACTGACTTATTAAACTTATACCGGATCTGTATAAATTGATTTCTATTGCTGTTGACATTCAAGACAACAAAAATTAGTTTTTCATTTTTGTGTCAGATTTTCATTTTTGTGACAGTTTTTCATTTTTGTGACAAAAATTCAAATTTTCAAATTTAACTGTAACATTTCGCGAAAATTTACGATATTTTGCGGACGAATATAGCCGTTAATTTGAAAAATTCAAATTTTCACCCAAAATCAAAATTCCAACCAAAACTGAAATTCCAACCAAAACAGAAAAATCAATTTTTTTTGTTGTCTTGAATGTCAACAGCAATATCATCGTTAATATATACAGGAGTAAAAAATTTAACGTATATATATATATTAAAAATATGTATATAAAAAAAGTTAAATGTATAAAAAAAGTTATGAGTATAAAAAAGTTGAAAGTATTAATATAAAAAAGTTCAATGTATAAAAAAAGTTAAAGGTATAAAAAAAGTTATGTGTATGATTGAAAAAAAGTTTAACATTTTTATAAGAGAACTTTTTTAAAAGATAGAACTTTTTTATAAGATAGAACTTTTTTATAAAAACAGAAAATTTCATAGAGTTTGTGTTAACTTGAATGTCGACAACTTACTTATAGTTGTCTCAATTTTACCGACGCTTAAAATGCTTAAAAAAGCATACAGTGGAGCTTCATGGCAAGTAGTAGCTTCCCTTTTTATGTGTCAATTTTGGAGTGGCACCAACTCTTTTGACAGTCGCCTCCCAGATCTGCGATGGTCTTCTTTCTTCCTTGCTTGCCGCAGTGCTAGAGTTACGCGCTGCCAAGGAACATAACCCAATAGCCTCGGACAAGAGGGTTCGTACTTTACTTTACTTAGCCTAGGAGATTTGAATAATGCTGACACGTCACTAACTGCCCAACACAACGCTTTGAATTCACAGTTACACAGAGTTATATAGCTAAAATAGGTAATTGTCCTTGTTGTGGGCCGTTACGACTAAATACTATTATTAATAAAATTTTCTATTGGGAAGCAGAGGAGATAGAATTGAACTCTTATATATCGAAGAGATATTAATATTAATAGAATAACGAAAAACAAAAAGCGTAAAAAAGAAGAAAAAAAACGAAAAACCAAAGAGAAAGAAAAAGGGGAAATGATGGATTGAGAAAGGAAAAGCAGAACCAGTAAGGATAACTTACCACTTCAATTCTATCTCTTCTGCTTCCCACTCAGATTCCACGGGTGGCAAGTATTTTATTAAAACAATGTTTGCGTAAAACATATTAAATCAAGCAGTAGCCTTGATTCCCGCCCGAAATCTCACTGTTTTTCTAGTCTTGAAGTTGTGACTTTATTTTTTCCACTCCCTGATGTTATTTTTTCCGACTATATTTTTTCCACATCAGAATATATTGATAACTTATCCATGCAGTCTTGATTTTAATGTGTCACCGTGTAAAAGCTTTAAATAAAACAAAAATAGAAACTGCAGCTGTCCATGGATGCAGCTTCCAAAGGGCGGGGTTTTTTCGTGTGCTACATGAGACCAAGGATTGAAGTTCTTTTCATGAGCCTCGGAGGACTCCATTCTTATGTGATCACAGTGGGCTTTTCGCGGCCAGTGAGCGCCTGGATCTGAGTTTGCCTACAACAAAAATAATAACAATCAGCATTCCGCGAGGGAAGGAGGGAAAGTTACTTGAGTGCGACTTCGATGAGAGGTTTAAGGGCCGAGGCAGTCTCCTGACCAAGCTTAGCGGGATTGGTCTCATAAAATTCCAGGTAGAGACGGATTGTCGCTCCCTCTGAGCCCGTACCTTCAATGTGAACAGAGGCAACAGTTCTTCACACATAACAAATCACCAAATGACAGACAAAAGAAAGCAAAACTGTCATATCATATGATTACTAATCATTTTAATATTGTATTATTATTATCCAGCGAATAAGGTACTATTACAAGGGTGGGGTCGGGGGGGGGGGGGGGGGGGGCAAGTGGTGGTATTTCGTATGCCATGTTTGATGCAATAGGGTTCAAAAGTGTAAATAATGTCCTTTCGAGTGGGAGTGGTTTTATGAAATATCGAGTCTGATTTGTGAAAAATGACACGCACCAGACAGCCTCACCACGAAGCGCGATCCGTCTGTGAAATGCACGCGGATGCCTAGAGAAAAGAGGAAATATGTAAAACACTCTGCGAAGATACGGAGTAGACAGGTTTTCAGATAAAATATGGTGTAAAAAACGTGTGTTAAATTCGTTTGCTGATAGATTGCCGTTCCCAAGATCAGAAGCACCTCATAGATGGATGACAAGACAAGGAAATGCTCTCAAGTAACCACAAATATATAATGAAAAGCTTTGCAAAAATCTTCCCCCCCCCCCAAAAAAAACCACACACACACACACAAACAAATAAAAAACGAAATAAGCATGTGGGCACCTTGTTGACTAGAAACAGAGCCGTCGACAGGGTCCTTGTACTCAAACTCATCAGCCTGTATCCGAAGAAAGAAATTTTGGCGAAGATAGAGGTGCAAGTACCGAATCTAAGGTGAAGGGGCCCATCTTGTCACCCTTCTTACCCGTGGAAACCAACTTGCGAAGATCGGCCATGACTTTGTCCGCGCTTTCAGAGGAGACACCTTCATAATCGTACCTGCATGAACCACGACAGGAATGAAAAATTCTATGTTAGAAGCTCCTGAGACCTGGAGTAGTAGTTTCGGCCAAAGGTTTTCCAATGCTCCTCAACGATGTCTTTAATAGTCACCAGCCTACGAATAGCAGCCAGATGCTTCCAACCTCCACATAGTCAAGTTCACTGGTTCCAAGGAGGGCGTTACTTTTTAGAGGCGTCCTTGTTTTTGCTGGCGAGGATGGATAGCCAGCACATGACAGCCCAAAGCCCGTCCTTCTCTCGGATGTGGTCCGATCCAGTACCAAACGACTCTTCACCACAACTGTCATACAAAGGACGCGCTACTGGATCGAAGAATTCAACGACATATTTCAAAGTCTGCTTGTACATCCTTAAATACTTACAGAGCAATCTTTCCTGCATCCATGAGGTTTCCAAAGAATTTCCACCCAGTGGGCACCTGGTAGCAGTCCAGTTTTTTCTTTTCGCAGACTTTGTCCACGGCAGCACTGGTCGGCATGCTGCGCGCGACTCCACTCAAGCCTGTAGATAGTTCAATAGAAGCGAGGTACATTCTGGAGTTTCAGCACGAGGTGGATAGGAACCTTTCGCAAAGTAGGGAATGCATTGGCAGTTCGCTGCGATCACAGCAAGCGAATCAGAAGGCGTCACAAAGAAGTGATCTCCGAGAATCTGACCGCAAGAACAGTACCAGAATAGAAGGGCCAAATTTGAAGTCGACGACAACGTTCGTTCTTCAGAGGTGAAAGGACGTAAAATTAAGTGGCTGCAACATGTAGATGTCGATTTAGATGTCGGTGTCCAATAGTTGTTATCATTCATAGGTAAGTAAAAAACATGAACATGTTGAGTTTATGGATATAGAATGAACCATGTTGCGATCAGCATCTCCATCCGCCGCGGCTCCAAAGGTAGGGCAGGCATCGACTTTGTGTTCTGGGTCAAGGCCCATCTTTTCCACGAGCTCGTGCGCATACGTCAGGTTGGGATCAGGGTGACCTCTACAAGTAACGCACAATTCCATCTGAAAAAGAGACTCGTGATGAAAGAACATACTTTCCAAAGTCTTCTTTGGGCACAGCGTTGATCAAGTTCTTGGCATCGACCCCGAGCTCTTGGGCAAAGATCTTCTTGGCGAACGGACCAGCAACTAAGCAGGCAATAGCATGTGGGTATTACGAAATATTTTCACTTGAAAAAGCTTGAATATATGACTGAAATCACAAGAAAGAAATTTTTGCTTGCACAAACGCGTTCATATATTTTCAATTTTTTTAAAGACATGGTGGTTAGTGACGTGAAAGACTGGGATGCGTCTGACAAGTAATGTGAGACCTCACCGATACGGAAGTACCATATTTTTACTCTCAAAAACTGTGTGGAAACAGTGAATGCATGCGTGCAAGCATATTCAGTGTACATACACAGCAGGGAAGCAGGGTGTGGAATATAAAGTCTGCTTACCTCCGTGCATGGCATCGAACAACATCGACACGTCCTTGCGCGCAAGGAACGTCTTGATTGTGTTGAAATCGAAGATGCTCTTCAAAAGCGTCGCATATTCCGTAGGTGCATCAATAACCTGCAGGAGGCCGACAGCCACAAACGAAAGCACGACACATTCACACCTAGTTGCTCTACAGAATATGTTTGCCGACCTCGATCACCATTTCGCCAAATTTGGTGGAACCCGGTTTGCTGCCGTCGAATTTGGGTGTCTGTAATATATATTGGTGCATCGTCTAAGTGAATAACAGAAATTAATACCGACCTCTTTCGCAATCTTGTATTGGGAGATCTTGGTAGTATTCTGGTAGATCTGGTTAGTGACCTTCTCAGGCGCAGGCCCTGATCAGCAAAATAGAGGAGGAATAAATAACCAAAAGACATAAACGAACTTATCCAATAAAGAAATAAATGCATAAATCATATTTGATTAAACAATCAAAACAAACGTCTCGAAGCAAATACTTAGATAAATAACCTTGGTAAAATAGCAAATGTATTCAAGTACATTAAATGAGTGAATAAAGAAAACGAAAATCCACCCAATAGAAGTCGAACAAATTAACAGTACAACGACGACGGTCTGAGGAATAGATCGAGTACAAAGAACAAAGCAACGGAACGTTGAATATTTCATTCCGGTAAACAAACAAATAAATAATAAATGAAAGAGTGAATGAATACACAGCCGGCCGAGAGATGGGGTGTGTGCGTGAGGGGAAGAGAGAGAGAGAGAGAGAGAGAGAGAGAGAGAGAGAGAGAGAGAGAGATAGATAGAGAGAGAGAGAGCAAGGAGAGAGAGAGAGAGAGACAGAGACAGAGAGAGAGCAAAACGAGAATTCTAACTTGAGAGAAACTTGGATTACCTCCGTTTTCGCAGTTATACTTGATTCCGAAATCTTCAGTGGGCCCGCCAGGGTTGTGGCTGGCAGTGAGGATAAACCCACCGTAGGCTTTTCGGCTTCGGATGATGTAAGAAACACATGGAGTGGACATGAGGTTGTTTACACCAAGCAAGATCTTTCCCACTCCTACAAAGCCAGATTAAGCCACCAGTTAAAAAAAAGGGTGGGGGATGTATATTGGGGGGGGGGGGGGGGGGGGGAGGGGGGGAATGTATATTGGGGAGGGGGGGAATGTATATTGGGGAGGGGGTGTGTGTATTGGATCTTTCCACTACCGTTCGCGTAAGCCATTCGAAGGATCAAACCGACAGCTTTGTTGTTGTAGTAGCGACCATCACCAGCCACAACCAACGTGCAGCCTTTCACCTCTTCCTTGGGCAGGGCATCGAAACAAGCCTGAACGAAGTTTTCCTACCAAAGCGAAGGGAAAGAAAGTTGTCCAAGAAGATTTGGTTGGTCGAACTTGGACAACACGCTTCGGAACGGTAGATTTACAGGGCAAGGAGATCTGTACCAGGTAGTTAGCCTGCTCCACAACCTTGCACTTGACACGAAGTCCAGATGTTCCTGCAAATCCCAAAAAACAAGTGCCAGCCAGATGACAGGATGGACAAGTTTTCAATTACTCACCTGGTTTCTGGCCTGCGTAAGGCTTAGTAGACACGGTAGAGACGGCCATGGACATTTCTGACGCACACTGCCCTTTGCACGCGAGAGCAACCCCACAAAATCACGAAACGAGTACCCCGAAAGTGCCACCTGCACCAGTTACCAAGATGAACCTCAACCATGGAGTGGAACCGGTATTGCGGCACATTTTGGATGCACACGCAATTTTTGAGAGCCACCCTTACCGAAAAATTCGGGTATGCCGGCAGTTTTTTCACTGCTTTTTGATGGCCATCTTTCCTAGTTTTTTCCCTTTCTACTAATGTTTAAGTTATATTTGAGTACTTATTTGGATATGTTACGCGATATGTAACTTAACTTTCTTTCTTTCTTTCTTTCTTTCTCTCTTTCTTTCTTTCGTGATATTCAATAACAAAATTTAACAGAGAGACAGGGAGTATGATTAAAATACATTCTTCTTCTTCTTCTTCTTCTTCTTCTTCTTCTTCTTCTTCTTCTTCTTCTTCTTCTTCTTCTTCTTCTTCTTCTTCTTCTTCTTCTTCTTCTTCTTCTTCTTCTTCTTCTTCTTCTTCTTCTTCTTCTGTGAAAAAACATAAGTGCACTAATGATAATAGCTCAAAGTAGTTGACAGAATGGCCCTCGAGGACAACCCAAGAAGGAACTTAATTGTTACATTGGTTAATATTTTGGGAGGGTCGTTTATGTATGGCGGCCCCCTTTTTTCTGAAACCACTATTAAGGGAAAAGGAAAGAGGGGGGGAAGTTGGGGTGGTGAATGGTTGACCGTATTACGTCGACTCGCTCCTGGAGGTATCTTCAGGGATCAGGGAGGGTGAGAGTACTGGGATTTTTTTTAAAAAAAAATTTTTAAAATTTTTTTTTGCAGTAAGCAAGGTTTAATGAGGAAAGAAAAAAGGGGAAACAAAGAAGAATAAAAGATAAAGAAGAGCTTAAAGAAGAGCATAAATCAAAAGAGATCTGGTTCCAAAGAACAACAGTACAAGCTCAAAAGGAAAAACTGGAACAAAGGTTAAACAGAAGGGTCCAGGAAAGGTTTTTTTTTTTTTTTTTTCTCCTTTGTTTCTGCTTTTTATTTTTTATTTGTTTTTATTTGTTTTCTTTTTATCGATCTGCTTCTTTTTTCTTCGTTCTCAGTTTCTTGTTGTCCTCTTTGTCTCTTTCGCTCTCTCTCTCTTTTCCCCTCTTGTATCGTGCTCTTCTTTATTTTTCTTTCGTCTCTTTCTCATTAAACCTTGCTTACTGTAAAAATGTAAAAAAAAACACACACACACACACAAAAAGAAACAGACAAAAACAAAAGACACAAAGACAGGATAAACGACAACAACAGACGAAACGACCAACACAAAGAGGCAAACAAAAACAAACAAACAAACACAAGGCCAGGCAGGGCAAGGGAGACGATACGATACTATAAGGCAAGAGCAGAATGCAGAGGTCAGACATAATTAACATTGGGCGCAATTGAGATCAATTGACAGTCAGTGACAGCCCTTAAGGAAACTGCAGCACCTAACGCAATTCACTCGCAACCAGAGGCCATCGTAGCCAGGAGGGTGGTGTGCAGAGCGTAGTAAGGCTCGACGTGGCGATTGCTCGCGACGCGATTATCGCTCGCGACGCGATTATGCCGAGTGCTGCAATATCCGTAAGGACCAGCCCAAGCCTGGCAACCTCACAAACATGCAGCACCAAGCTAATCGAGCCAAACCACTCCGCACCCACCCCACCCCCCCTCATAGACCAGAAGAGTCTGTGGTAGCCACAACCCACACCATAAGGCGAAAACGCAAGTGAAAATAACCAAACCTAACAGGCAGCAGCAGGTAAGAAAAACGAGAAAAAAATATAAGAAAAAACATAAAAGAAAGGAAGGAAAGAAAAGGGAGGGCCTTGTTTACGGTAACAAGATAGAGAAGAAAGAAAGAGAGGGAGAAAGGATGAGAAAGAGTCGAACTTCCTCATCATTTCACCTCAAGATCTCAAGAGCGGCGAACAGTGTGGGACTCGGGTTGAAACCGCAAAAGAACTCCATACCCACTAAACAAAAAAGGGCCCTGTAAAAACTCGCGGAAGGAGAAAAATAGGCTCCAAAAAAAAAATGCAGTTAAGCACGAACGCCATCAAAGGGGAGAGCCTTTCTTTCCTTCTCTCTTTTCTTTTTTCTTTCCTTCGTGTCAACCTTACCCCAATCGAACCCGTCCCACTAAACGCTCACAGCACACCGTGTTTTTCTTCTTTCTTCTTTCTTTTCCTTTCTTTTCTTTCCTTTCCTTTCCTTTCCTTTCCTTTCTTTTCTTTTCTTTCTCTTTTTCTTTTCTTTTTCTTTTTCTTTTCTTTTCTTTCTTTCTTTCTTTCTTTTTCATCTATCTATCTATCTATCTATCTATCTATCTATATTGTAGGTCTACGTATTGTGTTTGGGAGACACAAGAGACATCTCTCTATATCTCTATATCTCTATATCTATATCTACCTCATAGGTCTCTACGTTGTGTTCGGGTTAGATATATATTTATTTATCTATCTATATCTATCTATTTCTAGAGAGAGAAAGAGAGAGAGAGAGAGAGAGGGAGATGGATAGAGAGAGAAAGAGGGAAAAAAGGAGAGAAAAAAGGAAAGAAAAAAGGAAAAAAAGGATAGAAAGAAAGGGAAGAAAACGCAACAAAAGAGTAGAAAGAGTCAAAGACGGCTGCGCTGAGGGAGAATTAAAGGAACAACAGGAGCAGAAGCTTGTCTTTGTAAATGAGATCTCAAGAAGGAAAGCTGATCAACTCTAGAACGAAGGCGTTTGTGAAGGGGATCAGTCCTAAGCAGGGGAAGAGCACGAGAACGATCAAGCATAGAGCGCCAATTGAGGAAATTGAACCTAGCAAGCTCAAACACAATAATGCATTTGATACGCCGCCCATACGAGCCAGGGGAGTAAATAGAAGGAAGATAATGAGCGGCAGCAGAGTCAAGGTATTTGATAAACTCAGAAGCCTTCGAACCTAAAACACCAAAGCAGAGAGGGCAAAAGGGATAAATGTGGTGCCAGCAGTTGGTCCACTGTGGCCATGTTTCGCAGCCTTAGATGTCTCTCTACCACGCACAGCATAAAGAGGGTCAACCAGCGACCTGTTAACATATGAGCGTTGCAAAGGGTTAACAAGAGAGACGTCGGTGTCAACCTGATGCACATCAATATCAGGACCATAAGAGGGATATATGACAAGACCAATACGTCGGTTTTCATGGTCGTAGAGACGAGGCTCACGACTGCAGCACAAACCTAGAGAAAGCTTAGTATCATGAAAGATCGCGTTCACAACAGAATCATGTTTCAGCGTGTCAGCGACGCCATGCAAGCGTTTACAGCCTAAGTCAGCATGCACCTCAAGGTCAGAAGGGAGATGAAACTTACTACCACACTTAGAGTGGGCCTGAAGCAGAGAGAAGTAGGGCGAAGAGGAGACGTATCAGATAAGGAGGGTAGGAAGGAAAGAGACAAAGAGAGAAGATTAGAGCCTAAAGATTGAAAAGAGACAATAAGAGAGAGCGACGTAGAAGGGACAGGTGAAACAACATGAGGGGGAGCCGAACTAACCAAGACTCACGGGGGCATTTGCTATGATAATGATGAGGAGAGCCAATTTGGCAATATTCAGTACAATCTGGGGGACAGAGATGAGACATAAGCAAGGAAGAGAGAGATGATGAAGCATCAACAAGGCCAGCACGCCGCTGAGCCATGAGGTCCCACTGCGGATTGGAGAGGTGATAGAGACGATCAATAGGGGGACAAGTAAGGGGAATAGAAGCCTCGTTGCCTTGACACCTAATACGAACACAGTAACGCAGAGGAGCAGAGGAATCAATGGATGAGAGCCATTCAAAGTGCCGAACGCGGTTGAGAAGAGAGGTGAAACACTTGTGGAGATTAGCATTATGCTTGGAGCGGCCCCTAAGTTGGATGTATTCAGAAAGGTAAGGAGAGGTGATGTCAGAGAAATGATAGAGAAACTGAGAGAAGGAGATAGGTTCACTGACGTCAGACAGATGAGAACAATTAGGGAGCACATTATCCAAAGAGATAGGAAGAGAGGAGGAGTTAGAATGAGAAGAATTAGGGAACGCGCGCTGCAGGACACGCAACCAATCAATCGTAGGAGCAATCTCCAAGAACATAGGATGAATAA
>WBZZ01004448.1:40000-53610 GCA_019918135.1 Paulinella micropora
TCGGGCCTTCAAAGAATTTCCGACACAGAGCTCAAGGACTCAAACGTATTGGTTTATGAACAAACTCGATCTCTTTCTGTTCGCGGCATCGGTCTACTGGCCATCTTTGGGTCTCACTTGCCAGAGCCTCCTCCTCCTCCTCCTCTCGCTCCTCCTTCTCCTTCTCCTTCTCCTCCTCCTCTTCCTTCTTCTTCTTCTTCTTCTTCTTCTTCTTCTCCTTCTCCTCCTCCTCCTCCTCCTCCTCCTCAGTATCCCTTGAAGAATATCATAGCAAATTCCCTCTCTCCGGCGGACAGCTGCGACTCTCTGCTCTCGCCATCTGATGTGGCGATGGTGACCGAGCACTTGACACGGCTTCTGTTTGCCTATCCATCCCTGGCTGTTCGCACCGAGTCTCTCAAGACTCTTCTCAGCCTGGCCCGCCACCGAATCACAGCTGTATTGAGCATCACTGTTCCTGTGCTGCGCTCCGGCCTCGCTACTCTGTGTTATCTCCCTGAATCATGAGAGAATCCGACACCGTCAAAAGGTCTGGATCAAATTCCTCCATATCAAAGCTTGGAAAATACTCTGGAAGCAATAGCAGCTTTGTCGGAGTGGAACGAGGTCTTGAAGTCTCTCTTGCCTTCGCTTCTAGCGGTCCTGCGGAGGAGCATACCGGTCGTCCTTTTTCAATCGCAATCGACAGGTGCAAGAAGTTCGAACGAATCCTCCAGTTTCACGATTTCTATGGTTCTGTCTATTCTTGGATGCATGAAAAAGGTTATCGAGCAGGCTGAAAGTGAAGACCATCGTGACCATTACTTAGATGCTTTAGCGCTTTCCATCACTACAGCGCTCACTTCTTATCTTCTTGCTGCATTGGTCGCTACTCCTGTTGAAGAAGGCAGAGGGAAAAGCAAAGCTGTGGGGTCCAGAAAGCGCAAGAAAGGCAAGTCAACAAGAAAAGGAGAATTTCATGACCTCAATGCTACGGATACCTCAGGCTTGAGAGTTTCCTCGTTTTTCTCCTCACAAGACAGCCGCTTGATCCAGTTAGTTAGCGATATCCTGCGTATTTTGTCATATGCTGCTTCAGCTCAAACTCAGCAAAAGCTAGTAGCTATTTTCAGCGAAGCATTCTTGGACGGGGATTTGTCGGCATTTGCAGAAGACAATAAACTTGGGTCTCCAGCTCTCTCATCATTCGAGCCTCTGGGCAGGAAAGATGCGAAACATGTACATCCTTTGCATATGCAACTGTTCCCTGTCTTTGCATCTATAATTGGCACGTTTCGCTTAGATGCGAATGTACCGCGCGCAAAGGACATTATTGACGCCCTGAGGCATTTCCTGCATGTCTGCCTTGCAGAGGAAAGCCCACACTACAACATTTCTGAACAAGTGGCTGTCTCCGTGGCAGCTGTTCTTAACAAGTTGCCAGTGACGACTTTACGCCCATTGCTGCCACCACTTTTGGAGGACGGGCTCCTCAAAGTGGTGCGTGATGAATCTCTGTCAGTGATGTGCCGTGTTCGCTCACTGCGTGCTTATGCGTGGGTTGCGAAGGCGCTAATGATGTGTGGACAACAAGAAGGTTACCAGGCTGTGCACGTTTTGGCGGACCTGCTTGGAGGTCATGAACGCGAGGAACAACAGTCTCCAGACGTTCTGTCGCGTTCCGCAGCAGAAGCTTTTGGACTTGTTCTGACAGATTGCGACACGGCACTAAACAAACAGTGTCATGCCGTAAACCGGCCTTTGTACAAACAACACTTCTTCCATGAAGCGTTTCCGGTTCTGCTAAGTCTGCATCGTTCGAGTGCAAGCAAGTCTATGAACCGTGCCAATATCTTGTTTGCCTGTGTGCATTTGCTATCATCTCTTCCGCAGGCTGTGCTGATGAACAATAGAGATCTCGTTCTTCCATCTTTGCTGGAAGCAGTGTGTTTTCCTTGGCAAAAGGTGCAACTTGCCGAACTAGTTCATCGTGCACTTGCAACTCTGAAAGCTCTGTTCATTGAGGATCTGGCTCTCGTGACACCTCACAGTGACAGTCTTATACCACGACTGGTTGTCCTTGCGCAGACCCTTCCTAGTCCCGTAGCCAGGTTTCAAGCTGTGGCTTGTTTGGAAGAGTTCGCATCTCTTCCCTATCACCGCTTGTACGCTCACAAAGGTCTGGTTCTCAAAGGATTGCAGAATGTTCTTGATGACCGAAAGCGTGGCGTTCGAAGGAAGGCTGCTCGATGTCGTAATCTCTGGTTCACTCTGGATTGAGAGATTATAAACAGCACTTTGTCCAGAAAGACAAAAAAATTACACATCACTTTTGACTCAGTAAAAGCTTGTCACTTGGTAGGGGTGAGTGGGAAGTCGAAGTATGAGAGGGAAAGGGGTGAAAAGGTGATTCTTCAGAGTTAGAACGAAGGGAACAAAGCGAACGAAGGGAACAAAGCAAAGGTGACTCTTTATTTTTTTTACGCAAACACTTTTAATAAGAGAATACTTGCCAATACTAGGAATAAGTGGAAAGCGTAAGACTTAGAGGGAAATAGAAGTGTTATTGTAGACTACCTTACTCAGTAGTATTAATAATCCGGAGTCAAAGCTAAGTAGTTAATACTATCGTCTGCAGTTCAAACTTTATTAGAAGAACGCGCCAAGACAAAGAGCGGGTACGGGTTAGGCCGGACACAAGTAATGGCTCTTACGACACGCATTACATATGCCGGGCCGTACTATCTATTAATAACCTAATCAATGTATTAATTGGTCGAAGGCTAACACTCCCCCTGGAGCAAAGTTAATTATTAAATTATTAATACCTGCAGGTCCTATTAGTTATTCTGTGACAGTTATAAAACACAGACTCAAAACATACTTCAACTTTATATTGAAAACTCTTACCCTGCCCCTCACTCTCTCCAAGAGATATAATTATGTCGACGGTGGCTACCCGACTTGCTGGGGCAAGTGTGTATCCGTATCAGTGCCGATGATAAAGTAGCACAAATTAATATATATTTACCTATCTGCGCCCGGCTACAACATGCTTCCTTTTCAGCTCTACGAAAACTTGAAATCAGTAACTTGACAGCAAGTGTAGACATCACCCCCGGATAGCCGGTAAAAAGTACCTTTTCCTGGTGACAGGTGCACCAGCTTGTTTTTCAGTATTATTTGTCCGGATTGGACCTGATGCCATTTTATTCCTTGTCTGTTGCCGTTTTCCTTTTTGGCTTCACTGAGCTAATACAACGAGACATCATTCTCATCTTTTGAGGACTGTGTTTGGTTGTATTACCGACTTTTTACTAGCTATCGTTGGGGGCATTACATTTGGAGTCCACATCACTAGGGTGATTTCTTTCTGCTTTGCCACACAGGCAACAGAGTGAATTTTCACTGACCTGTCTCACACGGGGACGTCAGACGAAAACAAATACTCCAACACAGCTCCCTCATAACTCTTCCACAAAACAAATAATTTGATTGGTCTCAAGCAGGTGTCTCGTACCCTCTAGCCCAATCCATATCTGTGTGCTCACAAGGAGACATCAGATACAAACTCTCTGTCGTTCTTGCTGTTCTCACACACAGAGACCAAGAAGAAGGAGGTGGACAGAAGAGTGAAGGAACACACACAAAACACAAACAAGCATAGGGACAGGAGCACAACACTTTACCCTTCTAGTTTGTGCATTTATCTGCATTATCTCACACATACGTCAGAGTATTTTTGCAAATCTCTGATCGTTTTCTAAAGGTAGGTCTGAGAACCTATCCGACCGACTGTCGATTTCTCAAGGAGAGCTTTTCTAGTTTCTCTATTACTATCTGTGTGTAGGTCCAAGTGCCTCATACTATATACAATATAGAAAAGAAGGAGGAGAAAGTAATCTGAGTAAGGAGAACAAGAAATCGAAGAAATTCTCAAAGACTATTTTTCTCAAACAAAAACAAACATACAAACAGTGTTTTATAGAGGACAGGGAATCTTATCCTACCCTCTCTATTAGTTTCTCTCTTCACTAGTCAATCGACTGAAGGAGGAACAGAACACAAACGAACAAAAACCAAACATAGGAGCTGACACTGTCCTCCTGTTAATCACTACTACGACATCATGTCGACAGAGACCGCCGAAGTGAGTGAATTCTCGGAGGCAGATCAAAGAAGAGAAGAAGAAGAAGCAGGAGGAGGAGGAGAAAGAGGATTGAATGAAGGAGGAGGAGGAGGATTGAATGAAGGAGGAGGAGGAGATGAAGGAGTAGGAGGAGGAGTAGAAGAGGGCTGGGATGATGAAGGAAGATATGGAGGAGACGAAGATGAAGGAGGATTTGAACAAGAAGAGACGGGAGGAGGAGGAGCATATGGTAATCCCTTACCACCTGCCTACACGGGAGGAGGAGGACGAAAAATGATCGACTTGATTCATAGTGATGGAGAGGAGATCACAGTGGAGGAAAACAGTGGATGCAAGACCACTATGACCTCACTAAAAAAGAGTTTGATAACAAGATGGGGGTAGAGAAGGACACCTATGTGTGGATCCCTCAGGATCAAAGAAGAGAGAAAATTCGTGCTAAAAAGGATGTCTATATCCTATTATCAAACACAGCACAGCTCCTCGGCAAACTGGTCTCTGATCCAGAAGAGAGAAAGAAGATACAGCATATCAAGTTTGGGGACACACACACCCACCTTGAATTACTCGATGCTATCTTTGGGGTGTACACTCAAACCCTGATTTGGGAACGTACATACGGCCCACGATGTGAGGGTTACCTCCAGTACACAAACCCAAGAGCAACGGCCAGATTCCTCGCGACTGGTCAGGAGGCAGTCGATGTAACAAAAATGAAGACCAATCTGGGTTCCAAAAACTCGAGTGGCATATTTCATTTTTTTACAATGGAAATGAAGGCCTTGGAGGAGGGGAAGGCAGAGATGGAAAAAAGCATTAAGGCAGCAGGAGAAACTCATCCTGTGATTGATGAGTTAGAGAAGACCGACAGAGTTCTGACCAAGATCAGACTGTTGATGGGTGCGTTACTGCACAAGGAGGCATGGAAGAGATGGATTCCTACCAAGGATCACTCTGTCCTTAAATCACTTAGTAACGCACCACCGGTCGCCAACAAAGCAGGTGTTGACCAATATGTGGAGAAATATAATTTTCTCAGATCTGCTTCTGAATTGGTGGCCTTTATCACTCATGCTCAAAAGCTGGTGATATCTGAGAAGAAGAAGGCGAAAGAGAATGAGGAGTTCGAGAAGACGATGAGACTGGAAAGAATGAAAGCAAAAGTGAGTGGTGCAAAGACACACCCTCCGACATATTTGACCCCACCAGCTCCTGCCCCATCAGCCCCTGCACCCTCGGGCTCAACTACGGTGGTGGTCACAAACACGGAGAAGAAGGACAGACAGAACATCATAAATGCATTCAAGGGGAAGAAAGGAGGAGTGGCAAGTCTCATGCTATATGCCAAGACGAGCTCAGACAAAGACTCTGATGCTTCGCTTTTGAGCAAGCTCAAAGAGATCAATGCCTGCATGAAGGTTTTTCCTTGCGACGAAACGCAGGAATACGAGGCCCTTGTTACTGTTTTTGACCAATCTCTAGTCTCGGAGGGATTTGATCTGACACAGTACAAGTTTTTGAGAAAGAAGGAGGAGATTAAGAGAAACAATGCAACAGGCCTAGACGCTCAGTGTGAACTGGCGGTGGCCACACTCATTTCATATTTTCAATCTCATGGATACCAGCATCTCTGCACTGGTACTCTCGTAGGATTTGAAATCTTTGAGACAGTGACGATGAGTTTGAGGAGTGCTGTTGGCTTGGCGGCGACCCTTACGGAGGTAGTTTCCTCCTATGGGCTATTCTATGGCCGCAAGTCGATCATCCTCTATTTCTTTTCGGCGTTACACACAGTTAACCCGAGTGAGCTTACTCAGCTCATACAACAATGCTCGACGTTTAGCTCAGTCAAGTCCAAGAACTTCCTCGAGACACACGTGTTCGAAAATACGGTTCAAAGCGTTGCTCCGTCAGCACTGTTTCAAGAAGTGATGAGTGCATGCTCAAACATGGACTCGCTCACGGAGGCACATACGGCACAGGCAGGCGGTGTACCTGTTGGCGCACAAGCCACGTACACAAACAGAGTTGCCGGTTGGAAGAGACAGAGAGAGCCAGACCTGAAGACCGCATGTTGGAGGTGGTTCGCGGGCTTGCAGTGTAAGGCACAGATGGAGAACAGAGACTGCTCTTTCAATCATGATAGGCAGAACCCAACAGCAAGGGCAAATTTTCTGAGCAGGACGGAAGGCAAGGAACCGGGCCTTTTCAATATGCTTCAGATTGCCGCTGTGAACGAAGGTTGGTATGCCAATATGTGTGATGATGAGGAGTTACGAGAGGCAATCATTGCCTACATGAAGAGGATGAAGGAGAAGAAGGAGGAAAGGGAGAGACAAAAGAACTTAAAGGCCTCTCAAAGAGACGAGAAGGAGAGCAGGAGCAGGAGGACGAGAGGAGGAGGAGGAGGAGGACGAGGACGAGGAACATGGAGAGGAGCCTCGAGGTGGCAGGGAACCCCTCAGAGAGGAAGAGGAGGAGGTCGGGGATATACCCCTTATGGAGGGAGAGCTGTTCGAGCTCCAGCCCCCCCACCCAGAGGAGGGGGAGGCTCGTGGGCAAGCTCCAACCCGAATTTCGGTCGAGCTCAGGCCTACAACACTGCCTCGGAGACCGATACGTCATCCTACCCGGACACTACTCAAGGTAATCGTTTCGAGGTGGTGGAATGACTGGAGGGGGAAGAAGAGAGGAAGGAGAAGACTGTGAAGTTTAACCCTAAAGTCACAGTGCTTTCTAATGCTGTTGTGCAGACTGGGCCAACGCTTCCTCTATGTGAAAACAAAGATGTGGGTACACAGAGACTGCAGCCCCAAGGTAGTCTCATACCCGTTCATACAGCACGGTTACCAATGATAACTGATGCAAATAGGAAGGCGAGACTTGCGATGGAGGCGAGGAGGCCAATGGCAGACGTATCGCCTCGGCCAAGCAAACAACCACGAACAGACTCAATGTCCACGGTCGCGGCGGGTGGCGAGCAAAAAGACAATGTGTGTACTCAAGTACCACAAGACAATGTCGCTCAAATAGTAAACGCACCAGTACCGCAGAATAATAAAAATGTTAATGAGGTGAAGCAGGAGGAGAAGAAGGAGGAGTTGAAAAACTTAGAGACAAGACTCCAAAATTTGGAACGTAAAGTTCTTGTTCTCGCAGCCAATATACACAGGCCCGATGTTCTGTGTTATACGGAACTTTATTGTGAAACATTGAAGACAATATTAAAAGTTGGTAATGATACGATGGCGAATATTAATATTGTCGGCCGGAAGTTTTTTAATCGATACCGGGACTGGGTGGACGGAAATATGAAAAAGTCAACGGGCACTCTCAAAGGAGTGAGCAGCCGGACGGATATCACGGGAATCATCACACTGACCTTTAAATTGAAATCCGCACGAGTATACCGTATGGACCTCTATGTCGTCCCCGGTTACCACGGGTCAATATTACTATCGTATGACCAATTGGCTACGATGGGGGCTGTGATTGATTGCGCCGCACGGCGAGTGATATATGGAGTAAAAAGAGGAGAAGAGAACGATATTGATCCCTTCAATGCTACTGACTCTTATGAGGCTTATGAGCTGAGTCTAGCGACGGATCACAAAAAGATGGCCATCGCACATGAGGCACTTGAGGTGTACGTTCACCCCCATGTCGTAAGACCGGATGAGCTGTCCTGGACCGACAATTGGGAATCCCAAGTGTGCACTGTCACAGTTCCGACATGCCATTGGGACAAAAAGTCTATTGATGACTTAATCGAGAAGCGAAAGGAGGAGATTATATGTGTCGCACAAAGAAGCCCGTCGTCGGCGAGATTCGCGGAAGGAGTAGGAACAGATGTCCATATTACTAACGGATACTGTTTCCATGCGAAAGTAGGAGAAGAAAAAAGGGAGGCGTTTGTACCAAGGAGAACGGGGCGAATCCCGGATACTCCACCAGAAACTATTAAAAGTTTTATTACTGATTTCTGGGGTGACGAGCCCACGTGGCCGCGTTCACTGTCTGAAGTGAAGAAATGCTTACGGACTTTATTCGAAAATAATAAGCTGTATACTATTATCCTGCCATATAATGAGAAGGCGATATGGGCGCAGGAAATAAGGGACCGGCTTATTGATCATCCTATACCGGTACCCTCTCGCAAGCAACAGCTAGTGGTGGCTTGTCGTATGGGAACTCGTGAGCAGAGCAGTGCATACAAGCGGAAGCTCAGAGACCTCGACAAGTTGAAATTGATACCGCAAGCATTCACATGCTTTGATGGTTTTTACACCCGTAAAGCTCCTTTGCAATACGCGAGACTCATTGACATGCTGGTGGAGCTCGGTAAAGATGATGAGCCGGACACGGTCACGTATGAAAAGACGGGCCTAGATGATGTCTCGGAAGAGGACTTAGGCTTGGAGGAGGACAGAGAACCCCTCAAGCAGCATAAGCAGATGTCTGATGAAGATTTTCAAGAGGCGGCGCGGAAAATATTGGAAGAAGGAGTAGGCACGGAGAAGGAGAAGGAGCTTTTAAAAGCCAAATTAGAGGCGAACAAGGAAATTTTTGACCCTCCACATGCAGGTGGTGTCAAGCCTGAAGATTTCACTGCGGTTATTTACAAAATACCGGGTGCGGAGCCGTCACCGGCACCACGAAGGGCGAATTTGAGTATACATGAGGCGAAGATAGCGGAGGAGCTAGCAAGACAGCTGCTCAATGAGGACTTTATTGAGAGATCAACATCTCCAATAGTCTCACAACCGAGAATAGTGCCGAAGCCAGGAGGAGAATGGCACCTGACAGTTAACTATGCTCGTGTTAACAAGGTGCTGGAGGAAGAGAGAAATCCTCTCCCGACATTAAAAGAAGGAAGGAGAGTACTGCGGAATGCAAAATTCTATTCGGTCATTGACCTTAAGAATGGCTTCTGGCAGATACCACTGGAGGAAAAGTCCAGATGGCTGACGGCGTTTGTGGTGGGTATGGAAATATATCAATGGAAAGTGCTTCCGATGGGCCTCAAGCAAGCCCCAGGACTTTTCCAGAAGGCGATGCAGAAGATGTTGAGCAGTCAGTACGATGATTTGTCTGACGGTGGCTTTATGAGAAGGCGGGGACAGAAGGCGGGAGAATATGCATTTTGCTATATCGATGACATTATCGTATACTCTAACACAATGGAGGAGCATATCGATCATTTGTCCGATATATTCAGGCGCATCGGAGCTTTTGGCCTGAAGTGCAATCTAAAGAAGTGTCAACTTGCCAAGACGAGTGTGACATACTTAGGGTACGAGATCTCCCATAATCGAGTCTCGATATCCAAAGAGAAGAGGGAGGAGATTATGAATCGACCGATACCGAAGAACCGCACTGAATTGCACTCATTGCTTGCGATGGCGCAATACTATAGCCAGTTTATACCCGATTGGGGTGCAACACGGGCTAAGTTGGAGAAAATGATAGATTTTGGAGACTTTGAGAAGTGGGACGAAGAGGCTTTGCAAGCGTTTCATGCGCTCAAAGATCTCATTTACAAAGACCCGAAAGACGGAGGACTGGTGTTAACGATGCCCGACTTTACGAAACAATTCGTAGTCGATACAGACGCATCTAAGTTTGCGATTGGGGCTGTATTACAACAAGAGGATGAGGAGAAGAAATTACGCCCAATCATGTTTATTAGTAGGAAGTTGTGTGCGGCGGAGAGAAACTATTGCACAAGGCAAAGAGAGGCGTTGGCGGTAGTATGGGCCCTCAAGAGGCTCAGAGAGTATTTGTGGGGAGGACCTCAATTTACTGTCAGAACTGATCATCATAACCTGTTATGGTTGATGAATCATGAACAGACGGGACGGCTGGCGCGGTGGCAAGCGTTCTTGTCTTGTTTCGATTTGACAATGGTCCATCTACCGGGAAAGCGAAATGTGGTCGCTGATAGCCTCTCTAGGCTAGAGTTTAACTCAGAAGTATCGGCGTTGGTGTCCACGGTGGAGATGGAAGACTTGTCCACTGACAAGGTGTATGAGGTCAGCCACATTGAGGCGATGGAGATGGCGAGTGGAGTCCGATATGACCGCACAGGTCTACGGTACAGTCCACAAGGCCCGGATCACGGGATATGTTGTGAGCTACATACCCAGGAGGACGCTGAGTGGTCCTATGAGGTATATGAGAATGCGAAGGCGAACATAAGAGAGGAAGAGGAGACGCAGGAAGTTTATGCGGAGCCTCCTCAAGAGCGGAGAAGTGACCTAGACGATGACCCGGAAAGAATCTGGGTACGGCTAGAAGATGGTACTATCCATATAGCCTCGCCTACCGCATGGAGGCAACAACAGGCTCAAGATCCGGAGTTTAAAGAACTGATACAGTTATATCAGAACCCGGATGAGCTACGGATGACGAAAGCGATCAAAGATCAGATGAAGGAGATGGGATGGAGAGATGGTCTACTGTGGTACAAGGGCCTTCACGGTCGCTATGCGTCACAGCCGGACAAATGAACCCTTTGGGTACCGGAGAGTCTGAGACGATTTATATTTGTCGCAGCCCACAATTGCCCACTTTTGGCGCATCCGGGTCGACAACGAACTCATATGTTCGTAGCGAGGCGATTCTGGTGGAAGAAGATGAAGGAGGAGATAGATCAGGCGGTGGATGCATGCATCCCGTGCAAGATAAACAAAACACCACTGAAGGCAAATTTCGGCCTGATTGGCGAATTTCCTCTTCATGCGGGGATGTTTGAGTTTATACACATTGATCATGTGGGACCTTTCCCAGAATCGAAGGATGGTTACAAATACCTCCTTACGGCTATTGACAGAGCCACCAACTATGTGTGGATCATCCCTGTCAAAGACGTTACCGGCAAGACGACGGCCGAGGCGCTGATCGATAGGATCATCTCACAGATCGGAGTACCAAGAAAGATATGTTCTGATCGAGGCTCGGACTTTAATAGCGAGGTCATCGACAAACTATCTAAATTTTACGGGATGAAATGGCAATATGTTACTGCCTATAACCCGCGAGCAAATGGGAAAATCGAGCGGGTACACAGACCCCTCAAAGCCTCGCTAAAGATGTATTGCACGAAGAAGGAGAATCAAAGAGCATGGGTCGAGGCAGCACCATCATTTGCGTTTGCAATGAACTGTCTACCCTCTACGGCGTTAGGAGGCTCGAAGAGCTCAATCTCGCCATATCAGTTAGTATATGGGCGTGAGCCTGATATCCCGACTTCGCTCCTTCACCCAAAAGACACTTGGGCGGATGCGGATGAGTTGTTTGGGATGAGACTTAGAGTGAAGATGGAGGCGGAACAAATAGTCAGGGCGCATAGAGAGGCGGAGCGCCGAAAGACTGATGCTGAAGGGGTGCGACAAGCGCACTTGGATCAGATCAAGTTCCAGGTCGGGGATATTGTACTATTGTACCATCCTCAAGTCCCGAAGGGAGTCAGCTCTAAGCTGTTCACTCACTGGAAAGGACCTTATCAGATTATGGAACAGACGGGACCTCTGAATTACAAGATCAGGGGTAGAGGGAAGGTGCAAATTGTGAATGTAAGAAGGCTGATTAAGTATGATCCCTTCTTACTGGAAGATGAATCCGTTGAGGAGGCGTTAAAACGGATGAAGGATGATTTCAAAGAGGTGCCGCCCATCCACAAGGAGGCTGGCATAGACCAAGACGATGCTTATCGGGCACCGATAGCTGAGAAGGAGGAGAGTGAGGTGGACAGCAAGGAGAAGACTGACCGCATAAGCGCGGTGGGACTCAGTCCAAGTCTCCGCGAGAGCATAGCGGAAAGAAGGAGAAGATCACAGAGGCGCAGCTAAGGAGAGCGCGGAATGATCTTATCAACGACCAACCGAGGAAGGCGATGAGGTCGATGAGATCAAAGGACGTCCACCAGGAGGAGGAGGGAACGGACACTGACCCAAACGCGGGCAACGTTGAGATTGTCCATGAGCGATGGAAGGAAGGCGATGCGATAGCAACCATCGCATGGGTGAAAAATGTTTTCTATCTGATGAGACCAGCGGAACAACATGTCGCTGATGACACTCTCTCAGACTTATACTTGATGCGGGTCGTGGCGGTCCCACGACAGATGCGTGTCACACGGACACTCAAAATATCATCAGCCGCAAAGATAGTACAACCGATACTCCAGTTCTGGAGAAGTATGGACCCGGTTGAGGATCCAAAGGCAAGACATTATCTGCCAGTATATAAAGACGCAAAAAGTCTCGAGACATGGGATGATACAATTACTCCAAGACAAGGATTACACTGCGTGGACCATTCAGACACTGCAAGAGGAGTGCTTGATGTCCCTTTTGAATTATCGTTGGGCGGAATCCCTAATAAGATCTGGGACATTCTCGAACAGTCGAAGTTCGATCTGACTTTGGTTGGTGGTCCTCCACCAGGCAAAGAAATCCGCGCCAGACGACGAAGGCAGTGACAAAGAAAGTATTTTTCTTTATGCGTCTCAAATAAACTGATTGATTGCCCACGGCGTATCATGATTTGATCATGCATCATCAGTTATCAATATGAATATTAAAAAGACTCAGCGATATAACTTGGCATTCGATCGCAACATACGAGTGTGAAAGGTCGATCGACGATGATACTACACCGTATACGGGGATCGCTAGTGTATTGAGCGATGGTGTTCCCGGGTATGACCCTTTCCAAGTCCCGGGATGATGTTCTCGAAAATGAAATGTGCTCTGAAACTTTCATTAAATTATTTTTTACGATAGATTATATACTGTCGTACCTGTGCACGGTCAATCTCTACTTGTGTCGGTATATCGCAGGGTCGGGTACATACACCTAGGACTGGCCCCCTAATACTATATCATAGGATATCCGCCTTATACAAGGGTATGTCATTAAAAAAGACAATGTACTTACGATCTCCGTGTGAAAAATAATAATAATAATAATAATAATAATAGTGCTTCTCTGTCAATGGCTGATGCATTTCTGCACATGCGCCTCCATCGTCTCACCCGTGAGGGGAGTACGAAGAATTGACGATAAGCTCTAATGACACCCCCGCAAGGGCAGTTCCAACACTTCCAGACGGGCCGGTATGTTCAATGAAAATACTGGTCCAGAAATAGACCGGTATGTTCAATGAAAATACTGGTGGCACCGACGGGAATCGAACTGGCGACAGGGCCCAGATGGTAGAACTTGACCACTGGGCTATCACGGTGTCCAAAATAATAATAATAATAATAGTAATAATAATAAGGAGATCAAGGGGGGAATACAGCACCACGTTGCTTGTATTTTTTATTAATAGCACGTTTGTTCTTGACATACTGCCGAAAAAAAAAATTTGAGGGGAAGGAGTTCAAAATTTACAAGAAAGGCTAGAGAATCCGCTTTGACGTGCCGTATGAGGATATATTTATCGTCTTTTAGCGTCTATCCGTGGGTCGATGCG
>WBZZ01004449.1:0-5000 GCA_019918135.1 Paulinella micropora
GCGCCTCCGGCATGGGTGCAATTCTGGGCGGGTCAGTTCGACACAGACGGCCTGGAGCGTACAGACATCAACTTGGACACGTATCTCAATCGGGAGCGGATCCCAACGAACGCTTCCTCTCATCCTGTCTACGTGGCAAGCCGGGAAGGTCCAGCCTTTCAACTGCTTTGTTGGTTCGTGGTGCTATGGAACAGTGATAGCTCGTGAATTAGCATTTGCTGTGCAGCGCTCTTGTTATGACTACCGTTTGCAAATGGTTCAGTATTTGAGACCAGCAGATTATGTGCGATGCAAAGAAGAAGGCATGCGATAGGCTCATCGGCGCTTGGTGGACTTGATTCGTTCCAACGTTTACTTATCTTAAATGTTTGAATGCTGCACTCATTGACAGCGTGTCTGTTTATTTTCTGCATCTGTATCCTGGTGATCAAGCGAAACGGGTAGCACTCAAGGTGTTTACAGTCACGATGAAAGAAAAACAAAAGTTCCTCAAAGAGGCACGCCTGCTGAAAAGGCTGGGCTCTCACCCACACATTGCCAGGTTCGGACCTCAAATAATTTGACCTTTTGCATAAAATGGAAGGGTTAGGAGAGGGGGTGTAATTTTGGACTAATGTGCATTGCGATCCGCATTATGAATTTCATCAATTTCTTGCTGGTATTCATTGGTTTGCTGCTACAATTTGCATGGTTCCTGTTGTGCAGCGTCAACCTGACGTTCTGGGATCCTAAGATCGACCAGGTCTACCTGGAAATGCCGTGGTACGCTCGGGGCAACTTGGCCTCCTGGTTCCTCGAAGCCAAGAAAAAACCGGTCTGTCATAGATTAGCCAAACTTCTTGTGTAGTTTGTACCACAATAGTGACATAGAATACTACATCCTAAGTTCGCATGTATCGATTTTTCCGCGTCCTAAGCTGTGAAGTCTCGCGGCTAAGCATGAAAAAAACAAAAAACAAAACAAAAAAAAAAAAAAAAAAAAAAAAAAAAAAAAACGCAAACTGCTCCTTGATTTTGCTGGCGCCCATGTTTGTAAAGCTGCTGTTGATGTGTGCTGTGCTGTGCCCCTGTCCTGTGCCAGTGCAAGAGCAAGGAGGAAATTCGCATTATCTTCCGCCAGCTGCTGATGGGCCTTCATCACATCCACGCCAACGACGTCGTGCACTGCGATATCAAACCGTACACTCTACTCCTTCTGCCTGCTGCTGCCATGACAAGAGCTTGTGTCGCGCGCTTAGCAGACATTACATATACCGCTGGATAAATAGACAGTTAGATAGATAGATAGATAGATAGATAGATAGATAGATAGATAGATAGATAGATAGATAGGTAGGTAGATAGATAGATAGATAGATAGATAGATAGATAGATAGATAGATAGATAGATAGATAAATATATATCTAGATAAATGGGTAGCGCCAACAGACACACAAGCAGTGTTTTGCTCCCTTGCAGCGAAAACATCTTCTTGGATGAAGGTCCAGCGTTGCATATCAAGATCGGGTCTCCCTTCGTTCTAGTCCATAAGTATCTTTTACTGTTTTTAAACTTGCGTGACCAGAAAGAACATACGGAAGTGCATGAAAACAGCAAATGAGCAAAAAAGAGAAGAAAGACAAAAGTAAAAGAAAATCATAAAAATAAGTACAACTAACTTACAGCCATTAATGTGCTTGTGTTGCGGTGGGAAGAAACAATTAAGACAAGCAAATAATAAAGAAAAAGTAAAGGAAAGACAGAATACTGAAATTGCAGCAAACAGAACAAACCAAAACAATTGCAACAAAACAGTAGAAAAAATACAAAAATACAATTAGCTTGCAACACTACTGATGATTGTTTTGTTTGTGCGGGATTTTGACGTGAGTCGCGACGAAAAAGAGCGTTTCATTGCCACAATAGCGGTCACGCGCCAAACCAGTCTGACGGTGGGAGGGTTCACGCCCAGGTACATGGCGCCGGAGCTGCTGCATTCCGCTTCCAGCCGCTGCAGCAAGGCCTTGGACGTGTACGCGGCGGGGCTCATGTTCTATGACATGCTGACGGGTGACACGCGACCGTCGTCATCGATTGTGCCCTCACTGGACACGCTCGAGCCCGCCGAGCGCGAACTGCTGCAGAAGTGGCTGCACAAGGACCCAGGCAGCGCTCCACCATTCCCGAGCTGCTGGTGCCACCAATAGCTGCTATTTGATGTATTTCTTCTTTCGTGGTAGTGTGGTCCTGCTTGAAGTTTGCATCCTTTACTGGCTATTTCTGTTGATGTTTGCGATAGTTGCTTTTTGTTGTTTGGTACTTTACTGCTTCCTTTGGGACGGGAAAAGGGGGGGTAAAAGGAGGTTGCGGATCGCGGATGTTTTTTTTTTTTTTTTTTTTTTTTTTTTTTTTTTTTTTGCAATGTTTTGTCGATTTCTTTCAAGTGTGTGGACATCTTTCTTCTGGTTGGCTTTTCTTGGTTTCTCTCTCAAGAAATATTAGCATTCACTTGTGGTATTGATTTTGATAGGCTGCTCCGTTTTTCTTCCAAGCCGAATTGGAGTTGCAAGAGATGCATCAGCGAGAGGTAATCTCGCACACTAGTAGTTCTGCGTTGCAAAGCAAATGGTCTCGAAAGTATTTTAGTTTATAGGAACGGCGACTATGAAACTTTTCAGATGTTTAAGGAATTCGTTCACAGTCATTTCTTGCGTTCTGCATCTGAAAAGTTGCTCTTTAGAAAGGCCATCGAAGACCTTTCAAAATAGCTACTACTGAACAAGGAAAACAAGGAAGGGTTGAGAACGAAGCTTATGAAAACGCAAAAAGTTCTTGGTCCTAGACACTGTCGTTACGTTGCGCCCATATTGCGTGGATTTATTGAAGCTGCTGATTTGTCATCGGGCATCCCGCGACTTTCCTCAGTTAAATGCATGTGCATGTGTGTGTTTGTGTTTTAGGCTGAGCTGCAGGGTGCGAGTCGCCAGTGCTGCATCTGCGGCGACGACTTCTTCCAGGCGGACGGGCTAGACTGCCCCGCCAACCAGCCTGAACACTTCGTCTGTTCCGCCTGCTTGTCTTGCCACGTGCAAGAGGATCGGGTAAGGACTTGGACCTAGTGCGCGAGGCAAAGGGAGTCTGGTGCCCGCTGCGCCGACACGGCTGCGAAGCGAAGCAACCCTACGAGCTGGCTCTCCTGGCCTCCCGCGTGACGCCCGAAGCCTTCCAGTCTCAAATGGACGCTATTCGCAAAGTGCAGGAGCAAAAGCTGTCACAGGACTTGGAGGCGCGCTACAAGCAGCAGCTGGAGGAGGAGATGAAGCGCTATGAGAGGCTGTCGGCCCAGCAAAGGCAGGTGCAGCAAGCTCGCTACTACATTCAAGAGGAGCTATTGACTCTCAAGTTCCCCAGAAAGGAATGCAGAATGGCTTTTGTAGACTTCACTGGGTGCTGCGGTCTAACCTGCGGGGCTTGTGGCTGCGGGTTTTGTGCATGGTGTCTGAAGGACTGCGGTGACATCGACAACGCGCATAAACACGTCTAGAGCTGCGACGCCAACAGAGAGCCAGGGAAAAAACTCCACTCCACCTTGGCCTTGTTCGAGCAAGCGCAAAATGCACGCAGGGAGGAGTTGATCAGGCAGTATTTGCGCACCTTGGGCACTGCAGAGCTGCGGAAACAGGTGCTGGACGCGGTGCGGTCTAATCTGAAACAGCTAGGGCTGCAGGAGCTGGCGGAGGCATCTGGCGCTTAAAGTCGCGCAGCCATATGTACTGCCACTATTCAAGTTCTAAGACCATTGTCAGCCTGAGGATCTTAATGACCGTGTAGAGTGGGCCAGCCGGTTCAGACATGATTGTGATAAAAGTTTTGTAAACCTTCCTCTCTTGGGAATGTCACCTGCTCCGCCCTACTTCTCTCTGCACCCGCCTTCTTTCGTGCCAGCGCTTGAGTTAACTGAAATTGAAGTGTCCTGACTCTTTTCTCGCTGCGTTGAGCAGCCCTGTATGTCGAGATCGCTCCGCTATCTTGGACTATATTGAAAATCTGTCCCACTCATTCTTTAATTCTCCTTACTCCTATGATTCCCTACGAGTAGCGAGTATTTTCTATTAAAAGTGTGATGTCAGATTGCGTAAGACATCTGGAGTTATTCGGGAACGTCATACAGTATATATTATCATACTGGAACGTCAAAAGCTTAATTATGGTTAACACTTGTGTTAACCGCTATTAAAACGGAAAAGCTTAATTATGGTTAACACTTGTGTTAACCGCTATTAAAACGGAACCGCCGTTCAAAGTTTGAGACCTCATTTCGTAACTGTTACGCAAGCGAAGCTAGTATCACAGTTACTCCAGCTGTCACGGCGCCGGCCCGTTTGCCATTTTTCCTAAGCATATTTCCTTTTTATTGGCTTTCGTCTGTGTTCAGACTGTGTTTCTCCGACGCCTGCCTTGTATGTTTCTGTTCTTTGGCACGGTCATGTGTGACAAGTTATTTGTGCGTGGGTTTGTCTGTTTCTCGTCTGGCTTCCCTTTTCAAGTTTAGCCAGCGAACAAGTGTCGTTCTTCGTTTAACCGGGGCCATCGTTCGTTATCAATATGGAATAACCGGATTTGAAAGTGGAAACCAGCAAAAGTGTTATTTTTTCTTTGTGGAGTGAGTGTTCGACGGTGAGTGACGTCGCATGCAATCACCACGATGCACTAAGACAACCCAACAAAGATCGCAGGGCCGGCAGAGCCGAAGTTTGATAGATTTAGATAGAGAGGTGTTTGGGCCCGCAGGGCATGTGTACCTGAAGCAGTAGGGTGCCCCTTTGCAGTTTATTACACTTAATTTTACACAAACACCACAGTTTGAATTATTAAAAAAAAAACTGTTACTAGTGTGAATAACCGAAACATAGTATATATCTATATTTATTAATTTTTTGCAGCCTTTCTATAACCAATTCTGAGAGCGCGAGAGAGCGAGAGAGAGAGAGAGAGAGAGAGAGAAAGAGAGAGAGAGAGA
>WBZZ01004449.1:10000-27500 GCA_019918135.1 Paulinella micropora
AAAAAATATGAAGTAAGACTTCCAACAGTTGAGCAGGAACGAGCATTTAGAAAGGCCGTTATCGGAGGCAGAACTTATTTATCTAAGAGGCGGTTCATTTCTAAGCAATATGAGCGATACCTAAAAAAAGAAATCACCTTTGATGAAATAGTTGATTATCTTGTGGATGCGGATGTCGTATCTTTGTATCCAACCGCGATGATGTTAGCTTTTATGGTTGGAGACATACTGGAAACAATCGGGCCATTTGACCCGCGAAACCTTCAAATCGGTATTTACAACCTTGACTACATTTCACCAAAAAACATACTCCATTCAAGGATTGGTCAGCGGGACCGTATGGGCTCCCTTAAATGGCGACTAGAAGATATGAAGGACCAATGGCTGACGAGTGTAGATATTGAGGATATGGTGGCCGAAGGTTATACGGTCCATATACATAAAGGATACTACACTGCCAAATCGGAATGTGTCTTCAAACAATACATAGACGATATGTTTAAGGCGAAGGAAAATGCGGAGAAAGGTAGCCCGCAATATCTGCTCGCTAAACTGTTTATGAATAGCCTATACGGTAAGATGATACAGAGACCAATACCATCTATCACAGCATACATAACCACTAACGAAGAATACTGGAAATTCTGGAATAGTAATCAAATAACTGACATCGTTAAATTTACTGATAAAGAAGGCAAAGATTTATGGCACATATCGGGGCTTCCTCGTAATCCAATCTTATTAGAGAGTAGCATAACCAAGCCGACACATTATGGGGCATTCATACTAGCATATAGCCGTCGCATTATGTATAATTATATTAAGGAAGCCAACCCGAACGGAACCATTGAAGACGACTTCTATTATACCGATACGGACAGCCTACAAATCCACACGAGATGTGCCAAGTATGTAAAGAATATGGGTAATAAGAAACTCGGCGGTATAGGGGACGACTTAGGAGATGGGTGTAAGATAATAAAAGGTATATGGATAGCCCCTAAACTTTATATGTTAGAATTTACAACCCAAGATGCTTTCACCGCTGGTATGACCAAGAACGACCTCAAACATATTTCAAAAGGGGTTCATATAGAAACAGCCGAAAATGGAGTTAAACGATATTTCCATTTTAGGGGTAAAGGCTTAAATGCTAATCAACTCAACTACGATATATATGATAAGATGGATAGAGGCGAAAGCATTGAAAATGTTAGGGAATTTCAAATGAAAAAAATACATATTGACAGAAACAGCAAACAGCAACAAATCCCACATTTTAGCATTCTACATATGGCGAATGTTAAAAAACAAGTTAATGAGAATAAGTGGGCGGGTCGTGAGTTTATTAACGATAACGACAGCATACCGCTCGGCTTTAAACTTAATTAATCATAAAGGTATATTTTTTTGGCTCCTTTACCTTTGAAGCTTCTAATCGTATGAACACCCCTCGCCGGCTTCACTAACTTAGTATTTACAGCCGTAGCACCCATTAACGATACGGGGTCAAATGCGGTTCGGTAGTTCGTGGTCAGCTTCGCGGTCTTTGCCCTTTTACCTTTTGGATTTACTTTAACGGCTACTCGGTCAATCACTCCTTCCACAAAGTCTCTTGTGCTACTGCCTTTATTGTATGTGGTCGCCCTCACACCAGTTTGTCGGCTCAGGTCTTTTGCTATTGTTCCACCTAACGAATGACCCGTCAGTTCAACATTATCCTTACCATATTTTTTTATCACTTCATTAACCAGCTTCTGCTCTTCTTTATATCTCGGGGTCCTTTTTAATACTCCTTTAACCAATGCGACATCGGTTAGCAAGTCCCGCTTATCCGCACTTCCCCTAAATGCTACTATTGCTTTGCCATCTTTTTCATATACGGTTGATTTTTCTTTGCTAGCTACTGGTTTCCATCCGTCAGCACCCTTTCTATCTGACGAAGCCAAATAGACATCCTCTGATAAATCCGCATTACCGCCTTTTTGCTTTCTGTATTCCTTACCAGCTTTTTTCAATGCTTCACCATAGGTTATACCGTGTTTAGCAGAGTAAGCCTTAACAAAGATTATCCACTCAGACATTATATATTTATTTTTATTTTTTTCCTGCCTCCTATATACACCCTAATATGTCCTCCCTACGACCCCAGATTATTTTTGGATTATAATAAATAAATTTTATATAATATACAATGAGTGAAGCCGAAGCAAAAAAAGAAATTCCCGATGAAGAGGAAGAAGTAAATAAAACTCTACAATATGGAAAATATATACACAAAAAAATTGAAGATGTTGCCAAGATTGACAAAGAGTATCTTGAATGGCTAGTTCAACAGCCGTGGTTTAAGAATAAAAATGAAGTGAAAAAGTTTTTATCGTAGGTAATACATTTTTCCTCTTATATTGATTTCTTTTTTTATTACTCGTAGTATTGCTTTCTGTTTGTGAAAGTCGCTAAATTTGGTGAAATGCGGTTCTTTTAATAAGCCGTCTTCAACTTCTACTTCCCTATTCACTTCAAGGTATTGTTTAAGTATATCTTTGAATTGTATAAGGTCAAAGTGGTGGTCAATATGGACATCAACCCGCTCATATATATCGCCACTTATTTCGCATATGTATCGGGGTTCCACGAATACATCAATAGCCATAAGGTCAAGATATTCTTGTATTTGTGGCCTTATCGTATTCCTGCTCGCATCTTTTATCACTCTCGCCATTTTTTTTAATTTGCTAAGGCCTATGAGTTCAACACAGCAATTCCACGAAAACGGCTTACCATCTACACGAAAGTGTTTGCTTCCTGTTGTCAAATTACTTTCAACATCAACGATGCCATTTTTTAGACAAGGGTGGTGGGTTATTAGGTCTAGCACGAAATTGCTATCTTCTGGGTTCAGCACTTCACCATCGTTATATTTGTTTATCATTCTTCTTATGTAGGATTTGATAGATGTTTTTGTTAGAAACCGCCTACCACCCACAACATACAACTTACGACTATACATTACTATATATTATCATTCAGAAAAAATTATTACAAAAATAATTATATATTCACATCAATGGTCCTCAATAAAATTAACTATAACACTCACATTTCCTCCATTATTAACAGTTGATACAGACTTTTGTAAAAATGTTATGTTTTCACCAGGAGCGAGTTGTATATCGTAAGCTCGCAGGTCAATAAGCTGGCTAGAAGTAGCATTAACATACAGTTTTAGAATTACATCCGTTATAGTAGCACCACCAAGAGCCGTCGCAGAGGTGTCCTTTGATACGATTGAAGTTTTAGCATCAATATCAGCGAAGTTCTCGCCCGTAAGTGTTCCAGTTGTTTTCACAATTCGCACTATATTAACTTTGGCATCTTCGTTTGATATGCTCACGAGAGTTGGATAAACGATTGAATAATTAGTCGCACCACCATTAAAAGTTGTTTTATTTTTTATGCTGAGAATTGGACTTTCAGTTGTGCTCGCTTTTTCGTCCCCTTCCGCTTCGTTTGATATGCTTGAATTAATAGTGTTGGGGCCTTCAATAAATAACCCAGCACTCGCGGTTTTAAGGATTTGAATTCCAGTAGAAGCATCATTCCTCATTAGTGCGGTAAATGGTAATGTCGTATTTCGCAGACTGACACCAGTGTTGGCATTCGCATACTTAATCGTATGGACTAATTGAAAGTCGCCAGTCGTCGGGTTTTCAATATAAAACCGTATAGCACCAAATCCTAAATACTGGAATTGAATTTGAAAAACATTTCCCTTACTCCAATCCAAGAGTGGCATATCACCAGTTCCATCACACGGGTCATCCCAGTTTGCTTGTGTGATATAAGTAGTTGCTCCTCCTTTGGCTTGTAGAATTCTCATCCCGACATCAGTTTTATAAAAATAGAAACCATTTGAAAAATCACTTTCGCCAATTCCTACACACGAATAATATGCTTTCGTATCATCAGTCGTCCATAAAGCAGTAAAACGGGCTACTACTCCCATACCAGTCCGATATTTTATTCTTCTTTTACTTGTTAGGATGGCACTCGCGGTATTGTTTGCTTGTGTTTTCAATTCAGCCATATTCGCATTAAATGAAACTGTCGCATTAGTTTGAGTTAATGACCATATCCGTGTATTAACGGTATAGGGGAAAATCTCCTGTAATACTGGTGTTAATGAGCTGGTTAATGCTTCGCCGAAAGCTGATTTCATATTATTGGTTTCAATGTGGCCGTCATACCCGACTTTGACATTTACGAAGTCTCCGCCAGGATTTTGGCCGACTAAATTTCGTTGGTGGCTCATAATTCCTATATTATCAAAAAAATAAAATAATCTATCAAAATTAATTACCTGCTTGCCCCTACTACGACATCATCATTTCAATTCCCTTAACCACGACAGTCCTTTGAAGAATGGCATAAGTATAATAATTCAAGGCTACATTTGAGATAGAAGACCATTCATATCGTCGTTCAGTGTCCAAGGATAGCCCAGCCACTTCATAACCTTCTTCCTCTCTCTTGTCATAAAGTGGGCGGTTGTGGTCCCAGAAATCTACGTGGAACCAGTTATATTTATATACATTAGAATTCAAAATGGCAGAACCCTTAATTTTTTCCTTCAAAAGCATATAGTCTTCATCGCGAGAGCAAGTGATATCAAACTGCTGAATTCTATTACTATCCAAAGTAGTGTAATAAGAAACAATCTTTGCCTGAGCTCGGTTATCGCAGTCAAATGCTGTATTCTTGCTTTCAACTGAATTAAATCCACTTGTGTAAATTCTGCGAATTCTCTCACCCTGCGAGCGGTTCATCTTCAAAACGAAGGTATGATTGGTATTGGCTCCACCTGGAAGAGCGGTCTTCCAAGAGAGCGGGTATTCGGTCTTAAACGAAAAACCTTCACCCGCAATCTTTTGTTGAACTCCCAAAATAACATTAGGGTCTGTTTCAACTGCTAGGAACAAGTTGAGGCCAGTAATTTCAGCATCCTGTCCTGTTGTATCCGCACCCGCCGAAACACTCAAAGCATCAGTTCCATTAAACACCGTTTTATTTGTGCCCTCCCACACAATTCGCAAATCAAGGATTTCGTTGAACCCAATAGTCTTATCAATTTCAAAAATGGTGCCAAAAAGCATACCTAGCGGAATAGACACATTGATAACAGGGTCGTCGGTATCTAAGGTTCCTCCCTCAAAATACTTCGCCTCCTCATAAGCAACATTTACAACAGACGAAGCTCCCGTTCCGTCAGCGATAAGAGCATCATTATGACGGCGGGCTGCGATAGGTGGTTGTGATGCGAAATCTTGAACTCTCGACCCCAATGTTCGCACCATTTCGGTTATACGACTGACGATGTTGGCGGATTCATTACCAGCCTTCGTATCGCCAATAGCGGTAAAAGCAGTTTTTCCATCATCAAATACATTCGTATAACCAGCATCCGTCATTGCCTTTCTATCGGCGGGTGAGGCTTGTGTATCATTCGGAGCATTACACTTTTGAAGCAAAGCACCATACCCACTGTCATCACCGTGGTTATCCAAAGCCATAAATCTATCATAGGAAATCTCAGGCTTCCAAATCATCTTAGTGTAATTACCCACGTGTTGAAGATTACACAAATACTGCCCGCTTCGGCTTCGCAGTTCAATTGTCTTAATCATTGACAGACAATCCATAGGAATACGGTTATAAGTGCCACCCGCATCAGAAGTCGGAGTGTAAGTAAATCGCAAAACAGACCTCGCAAGGTTCAAAGGACGAGTAGGAATTTCAAAAGTTGACTCAATTCCTCCCACAGTGCTAATTGGTATAGTCGCAAGACTTTCGCGGGCAGTAAGTTTGTTAAGCGAATACTTACCGCGAATAAGCTCGCTCTGGCTGTGTGTAAGTTCCCCTCCATATTGGACAGGCATTTTTTCGTTTTTGCTTTTTCAAAAGGTCTCTATATATTTAAATCTGAGAAAAAATAAATAATTCTAAATTACCTGTTTTTCAACAAATTAAAAACGATGAAAATAAATTAAAATAATTCGTCTCGCGGTAAATCAATAAGGTCATTACGATACCCAACCCGTTTAAGTTTATTGGTTGGTCGTTTTCGTCAGTTAAGTAAAACCGAAACACATTGTTTGAATTGGCGGATAGTCTTTTGCCGTATTCGCTTCCAGACCCATCGTAGATAACAGAGCCGAACGGGATTTCATTTGCGGTGTATATTTCTTGGAGCACGTGATTATCTCCCTCACCAACGAGGTCGCTTTGAAGATACAATGTTTTTTTGCCCGTCAAGATTATGACATTTGGCGACCTCAGTGTATTATTAGGAAAGAAATAAGTAGAGGACCGTTCAAACCCCATAATTTCGTGAATACGAGTTTCGTCATCAAACACAAACCGCGGTTGTATGTTAATGGGGTTGTCTGCCACAGTAAATAATAGCTTGCCGTCTTCGGGGTCGGTGTTGGTGTTATTGCTCGTTATTGTGTATGTGTAGTCATTGGGGCTTTCTGCGGTTAGCACCTCGGCCAGCTTATTTTTTAAGTTGTTCATTGTGTAATTACCTTCGGGTATTGTAATGACCGCCTCGTCGCCGTTTTCGCTCAGAATAAAAGTGTTGTAAGGACTTGCCACAGAGTAATACGACTTCGGCACATAGATATGTAAAATCTTACAGTGTGTTGGGTTGTCCAATCCTCTTAAATCCAAAGAGTGTGTAAAGTCGCTATCCGTGCCGTTTATCCTATTTTTGCTGTTTATGTAATAGATACCGCTACTCCTGCCACCTTTATATTCCATTGTAGCCTACGACCTCAAAACTATATATAGGAAAATATATTTTTGTTTTAATTACCTAGATAAATGTATCAAATTCATACCCATTCTGTGATTTTAACTCCTCCGCTTCCTTCTCCTTCAAATCGGTCCATCCACTGGCGAATTTAAAACGGGTTCCTTTTGACCGCTCTAAAAGAAACCGCATACTATGCCATCCGCAAGTATCACTCGTATCACTCTGTTGCTTAACTTGATTGACCTTCATTAATAAATAACTATCAGGACGGCTTTTATCTAACAGCTGTTTCATTTGTTGCTGGAAAAGTTCAGTCGGCTCGTATTCTGCTAGCGGGTCGTAGATTTCAACACTTCTATCGCCATTCAGACTAACCCAGACGGCCATCCAATGTTGCCCTGGTTGCGAGCTTTTTTGTGTGTTCATAATAAAACCATACTTCTTTCTTTTTTCTGGCTTTAACTGGTTGATTTGGTCGCTGGCTATCGTGCCTAAATACCAGTCGTGCTCTTTCATAAGGCTGTCTATTTCATTCGTCCTTAATCCTTTACCTATTCCAGACTGTTCGCCGGGGTCCTCCGTTTCACTCACCAAATCTTCATCATTACCACTTGGCTCTTCTACAACTCCTTGTTCTTCTTTTTCTTCTACTTCTTTTTCTTCTCCTTTTGCTTCTCCTTTTGCTTCTCTATCTACTTCATCTTTTCTTTTTTGAACGGCACCTTCTACCCATAAATCAAATGAAGTCCAAGCCTGGTCGGGCGAAGCCATTCCCTCGTTTATAACAGGACTGGTATATAGCCATTTTTTCAACATTCCTGAATAATTTATTCTTCCCCCCTTCGCTGGTTTCATATCTGGAATATTGTGGCCCATAAATCGTAGTTTTTTAACAATTATTTCATTATTAGGTTTTCCTGCTTTATTCCGTTTCTGTTTTAGTGTCTCAGCGAACATATTATCAATTAATTTTTCCTTTTTAGTTTGCTTGTGTTTCTCCTCTTCTTCCGCATCCTTTACAATTACGCCTCTTCTTTTCCTTGGTGGCGGCCGTCCTGGTGGTGGCGGTGGTGCTGGTTTTACCATAAGTGGGGCGATTGGTGCCATCAATAATCCCTGCCTATGTCGTCGTTCCGCATTTAGTTCCTGGATAAGTCGTTGTTCCTTTTTCATTTCCCTATCTATTTCTTCCTGTCTTTCCTTAGCATCGGCGAGGTCTTTTCTTTCCTGCCGTTTCTTATCCTCTTGTAGGTCATCCCGTGCTGACTTTTCTTTTTGGTCTATCTCATCAATCTTTTCGTATTTCTCCTTTCTAAGCTTGTCTAAGTGGTCTTGAATTGCGGTTCTCGTGTTCTGTTCAATCTCCGACAGGCTTTGAACTTTTTTCTTGTCCTCCCGCTTCGTCTTCACACTCTTCGCTTTCGGTTTGTTCAAGTATTTCATAAACAGCTTAACGATTTGAAGTGTTGATAAGTCATTCGTTTTCTTTCCAAAGTTTAGATATGCTCGTTTGCCTTTTACTTTGATATATGGCCGACCATCTTTCGTTCTGTATATCCTCGGAGGTCTTTGCTTAGGTTTCTTCCTCATTGTATGTAGGGACACCCTACGACCCGACTTTTTGGTGAAGCAAGGTTCTATATTATTAGGAAAAAAATAATAGAAAGTTTAGTTTTTATTTTATCCCACCAGGGGGTTGTAGGGGCTTGTCCCTACTAAAATTTAAGTGCCCCACGGCCTCGTTGCTTACCGTATCCCATATCGCTCGCAACCTTTTGAACTTTGCCAGCATAAGGAACACCAACTCTATCCAAAGCACCAGCGAAGCGAGAGATTGTTTTGTCTTTTTTCAAATAGTTATTAATATTTCTAAATGTATTGCCAACTTTTTCCCAATTTATTTTTTTACCACCTTTTTGACCACCCTTTTGTTTCTTGCGACCAGTTTTCTTTTTTCCGCCCGCCATTGTGTTTGAGTTTCTTGTTATTTTTCCGACTGTTGGAATGACTTCAACCCTTGTTGTTTTCACGACCATTATAATATATGAAAAAAAATAAATAATACAAAATTACAAAAATCGTTTATTAAAATTTTGCCTCAGCTCGTCCGACACCGCATCAACATACAAAAAGTTAAATCGTTCTTTTGTCGCCTCGTGATATTTTTCAATGAAGTATTCAAGGTCATAGCCGAGGTCCAAATGTTTATACACGAGTTCAATTTTATCAACACTCTGTCCAGGAAAAATAAGGAGGTAGTCCAGCTGTTTAATCGCCTCAGGTTTTAGGTCTTGTAGATATTGTGAGCTTATAATCACCTTTGACTTGAAATGCCTGTTGCGCTTCAACAGGTCGCTTACTGATTTATCCCTTAATCCAGACCCCAAGTCGTCCAAAACTAGCACAACTTCGGGAGTTTGATACTTAGACGGTCTCTCCACCTTTTCGCCTCCCTCCTGTTTCTTCTTTTCCTCTTTACCAAAATAAATAAACTTCGGCTTCGGTTCTTCTTTGCCGTCTTGAATGATTTCGCCTTCTTCTTGCTCCTCATCTGGCTTATTGAGCTTATCTAACTCATAGTCTATGACACTGTATCCGTCAGCTTTCAAATATGTGTATATAGCCATTGGATTGCCTTTCTTCTTAAAGTGCTTAACCATTTCTTTGTAGATGTGGTCCTTGTGGATTGTGCTGGCAATGATAACAATCCTCGTTTTTTTGTCCGTTGTTCGTTTCAGGATTTCAAACAGTGCTGTCGTCTTGCCACTCTTCTTGCGAGCGAGAAGAAAAATATTGGCATACGGTTCATCAAATAACTTATATCCTTTTGCCAACTTGTCTCCATCTCCGTTTTGCTTGACTGGTCTAACTCGTATATCGTTAATTTTTTCCATCGCTATATTTTCTTCAAGCCAAAAATTCTAAACAAATAACAATTCTTCCAGCTAGTTGGTCAGTCTCAATATTACCGCTGTCTGTTTTAAGCACTTTAAAACTGTATTGGCCGTCGGTCCAGCCAATATTTCCAAGATTATATCCGAGGTTTGAAATGTTTGCCGTGGTGCTGTCTGCGAATGTTCCGATAATGCCAATGCGGTCCATATAAAGGATTTTTGTTTTCGTTTCAGTCAAGTCATTATAATAGTGGATAAACTTAACATTCATCCTGGTTGGTGTAAAGTTCATTTGAATGTTTTTGTCAAATGTCTTGCTACCACCAGCAAAATCATTACTTAGAAAAATAATCTTTTGGTATTTGAAATCCGTCATTTGCGATTTTTTGTTTCTATATGTTGTATAATATATTATGTTATTAATATTATTATTTGTGTGCTCTGTGTTAGGTCGGACTGCTTGTGATTTCTATTCGCGAGTCAGTGTTAAAAAAAATGAAAGTTGTGTGTGGTGTATCCAAAAGGGATGTGTGTATAAACCGATGAGTGATTGGTGTGTTAGTTTTGATGAAGCTATTCCGCTAATCTGTGCGGGTGATAGCTCTTGGTATAAAGTCTATTTGTATGAATGCTCACTTCTTACTTGAAGATGGACTAGGAAGCACAATTCCTATTAATAAACTTATAAGTCCCACATAAATGTTTCCAGTTTCACAACTGACATTCGGGTCAGACAACCTCACGATACATAGGGTGATGATGGCGATAATGATACCCATTTGAAACAGATACTTAATTAGACGGCTGTCAGTTTTTCGCTTTGTCAAACAGCAATCCCAGCTGTCCTCGTATTCGTGGTCTAATTTTTTTTCTTCCTGCTTAATTTGAACATCAAGCACACGGTTCTTCAACTCTGGTGTTAGTTCGCCTCCATCTACTTCTATGATTGGTGGTGGGTGTAATCTAGGGGGCATTTGGCGGGAAAACGACTGCTCTGATTTCTGCTAATTGGTTCGCTTGGTCTTGTAGTATATTAAGTAAAGTTTTATTTTCTTTTTCTAAATTATTCACCTTTTCTGATAATTGTTGAACCGCTTTAATTAATGGTGCGATAAACTCTGGATAGGCGATGGTATAACAATAATCGCCAGTATCAACCATTTTGACATCTTGTGGTTTTATACATTCTCCTTTCAATTTACATTCCGCTCTTTGCTTTTCACAAGGAACCAAAACAGGATTTTTAGATAATCCAGCAAAGTCTGACATATTCAATGCTTGTAGTAGGTCATCTAATTCCTGTGCTATCATACCCATTCTAAGTGGTGTAGTGTTTTCAATCATACGAAAACTGACTGGATTTAACTTATTAATCAATTCTAAACCTGGACATTCTTTGACATCTGTTTTTAATCTTCTATCTGACGAAACATAAACATTTAGCGGGACGACTAATTGACCATTGTCTCCTCTTAATGACATTTTACAGGCATTTGACGCATTTTCCCATATAAAACCATTAGTAGAACCATTGGGCACTCTAAATCTAATGGCGTGCGACGAAAAATCGCCAGTTATTGAAGCGGGTGCTACCCCTCCGTTTAGTGCTTTACCCGACCCAGAACTCGCCATATAAATTCCCCAGTTTGTATCGCCAGTGTCCCACATAAAAAGTCCATTATTGCTCCCACCATCTACCGCATTTTGTATTGATAACCTAGAACCGCCATCTGATACTAACATCGCACTAGCATAAAAATTACTACTAGCAATTAACGACCCACTTCCTTTCGCATAAAAATATAAATTTTGATTTCCATCGCTTCCCGCCGCATACATTGAATTATAACCAAAGCCGACGCCCTGTGTGCCGTTGCTGTGCCTGAATTCAACACCCGCAGAAGCCTGGCCGAGATTAGCCGATACATATAAACCGACGGGTGTGCCGTGAGACCCGCTTCTCGCTTCCCCCCTTATGTCCGCCGTGCTATTAACAACTGATATACCCGCATTCGCCGTAATCAATCCGCTGGTCGTTAATGTCGTTCCTGATACACCCGCATTAGCTGTTATCAATCCGCTAGCCGTTAATGTGGTTGAAGATACTCCCGCATTAGCTGTTATCAATCCGCTCGCCGTTATGGCTCCGCTTGCTGTTATGGCTCCGCTCGTTGTTAATGAGTATCCTGTGATATTTCTAACATCAGTTATATCATAATTAAATGTCTCATAATCAAAATACAAACTGGCTATACGGGGCTGGCTTCTAAATGAAGTTCCGCCACTCCCTGTCTTATTTACAATAAATATGATATATCTCGCATTAACATTTGAAGCGGGTGTATATGTTTTAGTCGTTTGACTTGCCCAAGCCTGACCTGTTTGACTATCCCATAATGTATATGTCGCATTGTCTGTGCTCGTTCCAACATACCAAATATTCGGGGTTGTTTCAATGTAATTAGCAGACGAAGACCTCACATAATATGTTTTTATCTTGTATATTGCTCCTAAATCTATTTTTATATATTCGCCAGTATATCCCACACCGCCCCAAGTATTCGTAGTTGCTGGCACTCTGTTATATACTCCTGTCGTGTCGTTGTAATAAATAGCAGTCGTCCAGTAATCATTCTGATTTGAGTTAAAAGCATAATATGCTGGATTGTATTCATTAGAAGCAGAAGCAACAAATGGAGAAGGTGTTGAATTGGTTGTCATAGTCTGCGGAGCTGAATACATAGTAAAAGCAGAAGCCCCGTGTTTTACATCTCCCGTCATTGTTCCACCAGATAAAGCAAGGAAAGCCAGAGACCCTGTTGAATTTACCCAGTTTGTGCCGTTGTATGTTAGTAATTGACCGTTTGCGGGTGTTGTTATTATTACATCACTCAAAGCATCTATTGACTTAGTTCCTAGCCTTGTGTCAAAGTCCGTATTAGCTCTCGCGGTCGTATAGTATAGATTGGTGCCCTCTGCTAGATTGGTGGTGCTCTTGGTAGCTAATTGAGTGTCAAATCTCGCATTGGTGTAGTAAAGGTTTGTCCCCTCTGCTAAGTTAGTGGTTGATTTAGTTCCGAGCCGTGTGTCAAAGTCCGTATTAGCCCTTGCTGTGGTGTAATATAGATTGGCTCCTTCTGCTAAGTTAGTGGTTGATTTAGTTCCGAGCCGTGTGTCAAAGTCCGTATTAGCCCTTGCTGTGGTATAGTATAGATTGGTTCCCTCAGCTAAGTTGGTTGTGCTCTTGGTCGCTAATTGAGTGTCAAATCTAGCATTGGTGTAATATAAGTTTGTTCCTTCTGCTAAATTAGTGGTGCTCTTGGTAGCCAATCTTGTATCAAAGTCCGTATTCGCTCTGGCTGTCGTATAGTAAAGGTTTGTTCCCTCGGCTAAGTTAGTAGTTGATTTAGTCCCTAGCCTTGTATCAAAGTCTGTGTTTGCTCTGACCGTCGTATAATATAGATTAGCTCCCTCTGCTAAGTTGGTGGTGCTCTTTGTTGCTAATTGAGTGTCAAACCTAGCATTAGTATAATATAAGTTTGTTCCTTCGGCTAAATTAGTGGTTGATTTTAGTGCTAGCCGTGTGTCAAAGTCTGTATTCGCCCTTGCTGTGGTGTAATATAGATTGGTTCCCTCAGCTAAGTTAGTAGTTGATTTAGTAGCTAGCCGTGTGTCAAAGTCTGTATTCGCCCTTGCTGTGGTGTAATATAGATTGGTTCCCTCAGCTAAGTTGGTGGTGCTCTTAGTTGCCAATTGACTATCAAATCTTGCGGTGGTGTAATATAAGTTAGTCCCTTCTTTCAAATCTGTGGTGCTTTTGGTTGCGAGCCTTGTGTCAAAGTCTGTATTTGCTCTTGCTGTGGTATAGTAAAGGTTTGTTCCCTCTGCTAAGTTAGTAGTTGATTTAGTGGCGAGACGAGTATCAAATCTGCCGTCAGTATAATATAGATTAGTTCCTTCTGCTAAGTTGGTTGTTGATTTTAAAGCGAGCCGTGTGTCAAAAGCATCATCAAATGTCGCAGTGGTTATGATTGAAGAAACCAATATCGTATTTAGTAAATTTACTCCTGTTATATTCAAATAACCACCCATATTAATATTGCCGAATTCATCAACATTTATCGGAAAGGTTTTATTGACCCAGTTTATTGAATTATATGTTAGATAACTATTCATAGCAATTGGTGCTGTAATGACTACATCGGATAGTGTGTCTATTGACCCCAGGGTGGTATTCCTCCATTTACCATCCACATCGTTGTATGTTAAGTATTGCCCGACCGTTGGTGCGGATATGTTAGTGTCTATCAAATTGTATAAACTTGTTTGATGCGGATTACTCGTATTAGAGCGGTGTTGAGTTGAAGCCTTAACCTCGTCGTTGTCCCTAACTCGTTGCTCTGTGTAGTATAGATTTTTTCCTTCTTTGATGTCTGTTGTTGATTTGGTAGCTAGTCGTGTGTCAAATCGGCTATTAGTGAAATAAAGATTTACGGGGTCAGCATCTTCTGGCACCCTATCAGTATTTAAGCCAATTATATTAGTGTTCGTTAAATCAAGGTTGGCTATATTTAGGCTATCTGTGAAAATTTCATTAAGGCCTAAGAGTGATTTATAGGATGAACCTGACATATTCGTATATATTATCTTAATTAAAATATTATATTTAGGAAAATATACCAACCCATAGCAAACAAGTATGCCGGGTAAATCTTCGGTAGAAAATCTAAAAATCGCTAATGCGAGGCGAAAGGAAAAGGCTAAGCAAAGAAAGATTGAGAGGGCTAGGGAATTACTAGCGGAGGAAGAGGCTAAAAATGTGAAAGAAATGACCAATGACGAAAAGATGGACCACATTACTAAGAAGCAGTTAGCTAAGGATATGATTGAGGGACGGGACGGTGAAAAAAGTGAGGAAAGCAGTGAAAGTGAAGAAGAGGTTGAACAAGACTTTGTAGATATCGTTGCCCAACGGGTTGCGGGTATAAAATTGAAGACTAAGCAGAAGAAGACGAAGAAAGTGGTAAAAAAGAAAGAAGAGAGTGAAAGTGAGAGCGAGGAAAGCGAGGAAGAGGAACAGCCTAAGAAGGGTAAAGGCAAGAAATCAAACATATCGGTTAATGTTTATAATCAGCAACCCGAGAAACCAAAAAAAGAAAATAATGATGTTTCAAAGATATTTTTAAAGTTCTAATATATGAACCTTTTTTAAAAAAAAGCTTCACCAAAAAATTCTGGTCGTAGGGTGTCCCTACAATAGACCGTATAAAAAACCTACCTCTTGATGTTCGCTTACACATTATGGACTACCTATATAATCATCGTATGTATGACTTCACTAGTTGCTATGTGTGTGGATTAACTTTGTGTTTAGCAAACCGACAGATTACGGCAATTGACGATACATTTGACCGATTTTATAGTTATGAGTTTTGTTCTAATTATTGTTTTGAACTTGAAAAAAAAAAGAAAGAGCAATATATAGAGATAAAGCATTAGGTGTGATTAAATATTAGATGGACCATAAACACAGCAAACCACAAAACAATATCGCGGATGAGGATGAAAGAAAGGAGCAACAAGCACTTGAAATTCATTACCAAAAAAGATTGCCGACTGATAAATGGAATACTATATGGTCGGATAAACCACTTAAACAAGTATTTGTAGATTTGGCTGATATGTCTAAACTTAAAGACAAGAAAGGAAATAAAGGTTATGCTTGGATGTTATTTTGGATTGACACTCACAGTAGATTTTTAATAATTAAACCACTTAAAAATAAAACGGCTAAGGAAGTTTATTTGGCTTTGAAATCAATTCCATATACACCGGAAAGCATTACCACCGACAGCGGAAGTGAATATAAAGGAATGGTAAAAGATTATTTCAGAGAGAATAATATTGAACACCGGACGGTTGAAGTTGGCGACCATAGGGCTCTTGCTATCGTAGATAGAGTAATACGGACTATAAGACGGTGGCTTGACATTTTATTTGAAACTAACGGCAATTTTGACTGGTTTTCTTGGATTGATGATATGGTTGATGCTTATAATATGAGGTTTCATAGAACAATTCAAAATAGGCCGATAGATGTATTTAAGGGAGTAAATAAAAATAAACAACGAATTCAACGGGACGGATTGATTGAAGAGTATAGCATCGGCGATAAGGTCAGAAAGGAAAACAAAAGAAGTATTTTCAGCAAAGGTGGGAAAAGTTGGTCAAAAAAAATATATACAGTTAAGGGTCGTTCTGGATTCAAAGTCATTCTCAGTAATGACGAACTAGTCAGCCCCCGTGAATTATTAAAGACCAAATTTGATAAACCGGCGGACGAGGAAAAACAAATTAACGAACAAGTTAAAGATTTAACAAAAGTGAAAAAAACAAAGGAATTATTAAATCGTGAAGACATCCAACCTGAGAATATCAGGACTAGCCGTAGAGAAAGAAAAGCAAGAGTAATACTTGATTTGTAAGCTTAAAGTTTGCGGGGAGATGCCATCTTCCAGTTGCCTGAAATTGGAAGAATGTAGTTGATTTTTTTCATTTCACTCCTATACTTTTTGTGAATTGCGGTGAGAGAAGGAAAGATGCTGACATTTTCATCCTCACCTTCTCCCGCACTCACTATGAAAAATTGCTGGCTTACAGGGTTCAGTATTCCACTATCAATCTCGGCGCAACAATAAACGTGCCCTGGCTCACTCTTCATTTCATTTTTCTTTCTCGCCATCTTCACTTTCTTATCGGCCATAACGAACCCGAGTGAGAGTTGGACAACCAAATACTTTGTATCGTCTGGTATATTTTCATACTTTACCCAGGGTCCTGGGATGGCTGGGGCTGGGTCGGCTGGGGCTGGCTGGCCAGGGGCGGGCTCGGCTGGGGCTGGGTCGGCTTGGCCAGGGGCGGGCTCGGCTGGGGCGGGCTGGTCAGGGGTTGGGTCGGCTTGGTCAGGGACGGGGGCATCCTTCAACTCGCCAAGCTGGGCCCTCCGCAGGATGTCGGTGATTTGGTCCATAGAACCGTTCGCATCCAAGTGAGCAAAGAGCTCGTCGGTCGCCTTCTTGACCTTGGGGTTATCAAACATCCCAGCTTTTGAGAATGCTTTTTCTGACACGTGATTTCGGTTTAGGTCGTCAGTTTTTTTAGCAATTTCCTTTTTTTATTTCTGGGGCCGGAGTTGCGGGGCGAATTTTTGGAAATAGTTAATGTAATTTAGGCAAAGGGAATGAAAATCCAGAAAAAATTTGGCCAAACACTCCGCGGTGGGGAGGTACCATTTTACCGCATTACCGCAAAAAATAAAATGACTGAAAGTCTGATCACGAAAGAACAAAGAACGAAAGAAGATTGGTTAGAAATCTTTGAGGCGAACAAAGAGAGTAAAACCAATCTAAAAAAAAGCAAAATAGTTTGTGAAGAAAAAATCAATAAGATTGACAGAGAAATTGATTTATTGAATGAAAAAAAACAACCACACCTCATCAAATTAAGTGCTATTAATCACGTAATTCGCAAACTTGATAAGGAAAGTGAAAAGGTTGAAATGACAGAATGTTTAAACAAAAAAGACGAATGACATTATTCAAAAAAGAAAAAGAAATCAGACTTTTTTATGCTTGGAGAAAAGAAAATCGTTCTGAGTTTAAGATAGAAATACAAGACTGTATTTTTGATGGAATAGATAAAGAAGGATTGTCTTTCAATAGTTCTCTAATGAAATACATAAGAGATAATAATGATAATGACGAAGATATGAATGGAAATGATATGTTCCAAG
>WBZZ01004449.1:62500-65000 GCA_019918135.1 Paulinella micropora
AACAATATATGAAAATTTTGAGCGAGAAAGAGTAGCAAAATTCTCTCTTTACACACCAGCAAGTAATTCAAAACAAAATTTTGCATGGACAAAGAAACTTTGTGTTTATCATCCCATAACGAGGAAAACGACTCATTTCATGAGATCATAACGAGGAAAACGACTCATTTCATGAGTTCATTACATGACATCTGCAAAAGTAAGACAGAAAGAAAGGGCAGGAGAAACTGCAGCTGAGAAAGAAAGCTTACTGACCTGCATTCTCTCATTATCCTTCGCTGTCAAAGCCTTATCCTTCTGTCAGAGTCAAGACATTCTGCACAGAAGACACGCGTGTCAACGCTGAATTGTGTGTGTGCGACTTGAAAGAAGCTAAACTAAGTGGGGTTTGTAGCCGACAGCTTGATTCCGCGCATCTCAACATCTCTCTCTCTCTCTCTTTCTCTCTCTCTCTCTCTGTCTTTCTTTCTTTTTCTTATTTTCAAAATTCTAAGCCTGGCCAAGAATAAACTTAACAGCCAACTAGTAATAAGCAAAATGGTAAGACAGCATCACAAAGAGAGAGAGAGATATTTTAAATTCATCGCCTGGATGTAGGAGACATTATGCAACAAGAGAAGTACATAAACACTGAACCTGTGCATGTGTGTGTACGGTGGATGGGGTGGGAAGGGCTTAATATCACGCTTGCAGTCGGTAGCTTACTTCAACTGAAACTCAGACTGCAACTCTCTCTCTATCTCTCTTTCTCTGTCTCTCTCTCTCTCCCTCTCTCTCTCTCTCTCTCTCTCTCTCTCTTTCTCGTGTCCAGCAGTAGGAACTGATATGATAGAACAACAACAACACAACAACAACAACAACAACAACAACAGCAAACGAGAAAAGAAATAATAATGAAAGAAAAGAAAGAAGAAAGAAAGAAAGAAAGAAAGAAAGAAGCGATAGCAGGAGCATAGGACCTGTTGCAGCATTTGTCTTCTTCCAACTCCTGATACACATATACACATACATACAGTCACATATATAAATGCATACATACATACATACATACACACACACACAAACACACACACACAAGTACTCACACATACATATATATATATGTATGTATGTATGAGTACTTGTATGTATGTATGTATGTATCTATGTATGTATACCGCAAAACAGGCGTACTTCCAAGTTGTCCTCGGTTCCCATTTTTGTGCCTTGCCCACTTTTTGTGTTCATCTACATTGCAAAATTTTCAATCATTTGAGAACGAAGCGTTGATGTCTTTCAGAGCCGCAGTTCCTATAAATTAATATTCTCTCACCTTGCAAAGTGAAACAGTTCTAAATATATATTATAACTATGAATATAAAATATAAATATAAATATAAACGTACCCCTTCTTTGCCAGCAGCAGCCATGCCTTGCTTTGGCTCATCAGATGATCTGTATTTTACGTATTTATATGTATATGTATATTCATTGTTTCTGTATATGTACGTCCATCTGACCACTCCTTAGGGAATGTCAACGCGTAAATTCCAAAATGTTTGTTTGCTGAAAAAACTTTTTCCACTGATTTCCACGTGCTTCCGGTTCCGTTTGATATATTTCGTAACTTTTTACGCCTTAACATGTACAATTTTCTGATTTATTGTCCTGATTGACTGGGTTACGCAAAAGTACCTTTCGTGCTTTTAATATGTGTTACTTCACGGGATAGAGAGCACAGTGGTACACGGTAAAGCCCGGTAAACTTGTCAAATTTAGTTGAACCCGTGGGTGGCCAAACCGACCGTGTAATGCGATAGATCTTCCCTAGGTTTTTTGCCACCACTGACCTATCGTCTTAACCATACCGCACCTTTTAACCAGTGTGCTCAATACTTTATTAAAAGAAAAATATTCCGTCAGTATCGTTACCTATCAATGATAAAATATGTATCCTTTGCCAATATTTTCCACAGCCGGAATTGGTTGCAAGGGGCAGCCCACCTCTCTCTCTCTCTCTCTCTGGCTGGCTGGTGAATTCATTTTATCATGTTTGACTATTAGGCAAAAATGATAAAAATCTAGGAACTAGTTGAAGATTGTAAGGAGGAAGATCTAGATTCTAGAAATTTATATTTTTACTCTCTCTCTCTTCTCTCTCACTCTTTTTTTTCTCTCTTCTCTCTCTTTCTCTCTCTTTCTCTCTCTTTCTCTCTCTTTCTCTCTCTCTCTCTCTCTCTTTCTCTCTCTCTCTCTCTCTCTTTCTCTCTCTCTCTCTCTCACGCACACGATCTTGCCTGTCTGTCTGTCTGTCTCTGTCCTGTCTCTGTCTCTCTCTCTCTCTCTCTCTCTCTCTCTCTCTTCTCTCTCTCTCTCTCTCTCTCTCTCGATCTCTCTCTCTCTCTCTCTCCCTGTCCCTCTCTTTCTCTCTCTCTCCCTCTCTTTCTCTCTCTCTCCCTCTCTCTCTCTCCCTCTCTCTCTCCCTCCCTCTCTCTCTCTCTCCCTCCCCCCCCTTCTCTCT
>WBZZ01004449.1:105000-110000 GCA_019918135.1 Paulinella micropora
TGTTTTTTTTTTCGCACCCCTGTCCCTATAAATCATGGTTTGTGTGAACCAGGAGAGGTTGGGAGCTCATATTGACAGGGTGGCTAGCCCCAGACTCGATCTTGATGCTGGTATAATTTTTTGGACTTCACGCAAATATTTGCGTTAGGGGAGTGTCCTGAATGCCAAAATTCCTTGGGGGGGGGGTGCCTATTTTTGCACCCCCATCCCTATAAATCATGGTTTGTGGGAACCAGGAGTTGGGAGCTCATATTGGCAGGGTAGCTAGCCCCAGACTCGATCTTGATGCTGGTATAAGTTTTTTGGAATTCACGCAAATATTTGCGTTAGGGGATGTCCTGAATGCCAAAATTCCTTGTTTTTTAGCAGTACTTGCCGGTGCCTCCGGCAATTGAACGTACCCTATCGACGGGGCAGGGAGGGTCCGGGGGGCCCTCCCCTCGGTAACCTCAGCCTGGCGATTGTATGTACCCGTTCTGGTCGCGAGTTGCACCCACACCAGAAAATTGAGGTCTTGTGCCACCAGGCGCCCTCCGGCAATTGAACGTACCCTGTCGACGAGGCAGGGTCCGGGGGGCTCTCCCCCCGGGAACCCCAGCCCGGCAATTGTACGAACAAGTTTTGGTGGCGGGTGGCACCACACACCAAAAAATTGAGGTATTGTGCCACCAGCATCTGTTTGCGCACACCAGAGGGAGTTAGCGGCTGATATTTGGTGTATCTGACACTTCTTGATGAGCTCTCTTCGAAAATATAAAATTGTGGCGCCGGATGGCCTACACACCGTGAAATTGAGGTTTTTGCGCCATCAGGCGCCGTTTGCGCACACCCGAGGGAGTTTGAGGCTGATGTTTGGTGTACCCGACACCTCTAGGTGCGCTCTCTTCGGAGACAAAAAAGTTTTGGTGGCGGGTGGCACAAACACCAGAGATCTTAGGTTTTTGTGCCACCAGAGCTTATTCTTGCGTTCTGCTTTTACCTCCGGCAATTGAACATACCCTGTCGACGGGAAAGGGGGGGTCCGGGGGGCTCTCCCCCCGGGAACCCTAGCCCGAGGGGGGAAAGGGGGGGGGGGGGGGGGGGGGGGGCGGTGCGCGGAGCGCAACGCAAGCCATCCTTTCAGGTGTTGGCGCAGCCCCTAGTTGTTATTATTATTATTATTATTATTATTATTATTATTATTATTATTATTATTATTATTATTATTATTACTACTACTATTATTATTATTATTACTATTATTATTATTATTATTATTATTATTATTATTATTATTATCATTATTATTATTATTATCATTATTATTATTATTATTAGTAGTAGTAGTAGTAGTAAATCTGCCTTGGAGTGTTGACTGTGACATATTTGAGGGAAATCCCGATGAAAAAACCTAGTCACACTTGCTAAACAGAGTTCCAGCCCAATGGCCTCAAGGCGTTAAACTGTGACGCCAACTCATAACCCTTTGGTGGTAGATGCTGGGGAGGAGGGTCGTTGTGCGCGTAAAAGATCTTAAACTCCGCATATGCTGGTTGATAGCCCAGGACCCAGCAGACACCAGATTGTTATGGGTGGGGTTTCGAGGCAGCTCTAGCTGGTGTATGCACTTGCACATTCGGTGACGTCTTGCAAAAGGTTGCTGGGACTGCGGAATAACCTCGGCTTAGTGCAGTCTTGCCCTCAGGAGCTCCATCGGTGGCCCCGATAATCAGGCGAGAGACTGACACGGGGGGGTGGAGGACCTCGAACAAGGGTATTGGAGGCTTATGTCCGTTGAGGATATGCCATTAGCTGCATCAGTACGCCTCAGATATAGTATTATTATTATTATTATTATTATTATTATCCCTGAAAGGTGTTGGAGAATGGGGTGGGGGGTTTGGGGGCATCCCCACCCACACCAAATCGGCACCCCTGTCGGAATAAATCATGGTTTGTGTGAACGAGGAGTTGAGAGCTCATATTTACAGGGTGGTTAGCCCCAGACTCGATGTTGATGCTGATATGATTTTTTTTGGAATTCACGCAAATATTTGCGTTAGGAGAGTGTCCTGAATGCCAAAATTCTGTTTTTTGGCCTATTTTGCCACCCCCTGTCCCTATAAATCATGGTTTGTGTGAAGCAGGAGGAGTTGGGAGCTCATATTGGCAGGGTAGCTAGCCCCAGACTCGATCTTGATGCTGGTATAATTTTTTTTGAACTCACGCAAATATTTGCGTTAGGGGATGTCCTGAATGCCAAAATTCCTTGTTTTTTTGGCCTATTTTTGCACTCCCATCCCTATAAATCATGGTTTGTGGGAACCAGAAGGAGTTGGGAGCTTACATTGACAGGGTCGCTAGCCCCAGACTCGATGTTTATGCTGATATCGTTTTTTTGGAATTCACGCAAATGTTTGCGTTAGGGGAGTGTCCTGAATGCCAAATTTCCTTGTTTTTTTGGCCTTTTTTTGCACCCCCCATCCCTATAAATCATTATTTGTGTGGACGAGGAGGAGTTGGGAGCTCATATTGGCAGGGTGGTTAACCCCAGACTCGATGTTGATGCTGGTATAATTTTTTTGGAATTCACGCGTTACGGGAGTGTCCTGAATGCCAAATTTCCTTGTTTTTTGGCAGTACTTGCCGGTGCCTCCGGCAATGGAACGTACCCTGTCGACGGGGCAGGGGGGGTCCGGGGGCCCTCCCCCCGGGAACCCCAGCCCCGTGATTGTACGTACCCGTTCTGGTCGCGGGTGGCACCCACAGCTGAAAATTGAGGTTTTTTGCCACCAGGCGCCCTTTGCGGCACCTCCGGGAATTCAACGTACCCTGTCGAAGGGAAAGGTGGGGTCCGGGGAGCCCTGCGATCGTACGTACCCGTTCTGGTCGCGGGTGGCACCAACACCTGAAAATTGAGTTTTTTTTGCCACCAGGCGCCCTTTGCGGCACCTCCGGCAATTCAACGTACCCTGTCGAAGGGAAAGGGGGGGTCCGGGGGAGCCCTGCGATTGTACGTACCCGTTCTGGTTGCGGGTGGCACCCACACCTGAAAATTGAGGTTTTTGCCACCAGGCGCCCTTTGCGGCACCTCCGGCAAGTCAACGTACCCTGTCGAAGGGAAAGGGGGCGGGAAGGGGAGGGGGGGGGGTCCGGGGCCCTCCAAAAAGTGATAAGAAGTGGGGCTGGCGGGGTTTGGTGCGCGAAGCGCACCGGTAAACCATCCTTTCAGGTGTTGGCGCAGCCCCTAGTTATTATTATTATTATTATTATTATTATTATTATTATTATTATTATTATTATTATTACATTATTATTATTATTATTATTATTATTATTAATATGATTAATATTATTAATATTAATATTATTATTATTATTATTATTATTATTATTGTTTATTATTTTTATTATTATTTTATTATTTTATTATTATTACTACTACTACTATTATTATTATTATTATTATTATCATTATTATTATTATTATTATCATTATTATTATTATTATTATTATTGAACATACCGGTCCGTCTGGAAGTGTTGGAACTGCCCGTGCGGGGGTGTCATTAGAGCCTATCGTCAATTCTTCGTATTCCCCTCACGGGTGAGACGATGGAGGCGCATGTGCAGATTTGCATCAGCCATTGACAGAGAAGCACTATTATTATTATTATTATTATTATTATTATTATTATTCTTGGAGTGTTGACTGTGACATATTTGAGGGAAATCCCGATGAAAAAACCTAGTCACACTTGCTAAACAGAGTTCCAGCCCAATGGCCTCAAGGCGTTAAACTGTGACGCCAACTCATAACCCTTTGGTGGTAGATGCTGGGGAGGAGGGTCGTTGCGCGCGTAAAAGATCTTAAACTCCGCATATGCTGGTTGATAGCCCAGGACCCAGCAGACACCAGATTGTTATGGGTGGGGTTTCGAGGCAGCTCTAGCAACCGCGCTTGGTGTATGCACTTGCACATTCGGTGACGTCTTGCAAGAGGTTGCTGGGACTGCGGAATAACCTCGGCTTAGTGCAGTCTTGCCCTCAGGAGCTCCATCGGTGGCCCCGATCATCAGGCGAGAGACTGACACGGGGGGGTGGAGGACCTCGAACAAGGGTATTGGAGGCTTATGTCCGTTGAGGATATGCCATTAGCTGCATCAGTACGCCTCAGATATAGTAAATCTGCCTTGGAGTGTTGACGGTGACATATTTGAGGGAAATCCCGATGAAAAAACCTAGTCACACTTGCTAAACAGAGTTCCAGCCCAATGGCCTCAAGGCGTTAAACTGTGACGCCAACTCATAACCCTTTGGTGGTAGATGCTGGGGAGGAGGGTCGTTGCGCGCGTAAAAGATCTTAAACTCCGCATATGCTGGTTGATAGCCCAGGACCCAGCAGACACCAGATTGTTATGGGTGGGGTTTCGAGGCAGCTCTAGCAACCGCGCTTGGTGTATGCACTTGCACATTCGGTGACGTCTTGCAAGAGGTTGCTGGGACTGCGGAATAACCTCGGCTTAGTGCAGTCTTGCCCTCAGGAGCTCCATCGGTGGCCCCGATCATCAGGCGAGAGACTGACACGGGGGGGTGGAGGACCTCGAACAAGGGTATTGGAGGCTTATGTCCGTTGAGGATATGCCATTAGCTGCATCAGTACGCCTCAGATATAGTAAATCTGCCTTGGAGTGTTGACGGTGACATATTTGAGGGAAATCCCGATGAAAAAACCTAGTCACACTTGCTAAACAGAGTTCCAGCCCAATGGCCTCAAGGCGTTAAACTGTGACGCCAACTCATAACCCTTTGGTGGTAGATGCTGGGGAGGAGGGTCGTTGCGCGCGTAAAAGATCTTGAACTCCGCATATGCTGGTTGATAGCCCAGGACCCAGCAGACACCAGATTGTTATGGGTGGGGTTTCGAGGCAGCTCTAGCAACCGCGCTTGGTGTATGCACTTGTACATTCGGTGACGTCTTGCAAGAGGTTGCTGGGACTGCGGAATAACCTCGGCTTAGT
>WBZZ01004449.1:122500-138757 GCA_019918135.1 Paulinella micropora
ACAAATACATACCTTAAAAAATACATACATACATACATACATACCTTAGAAAATACATACATACATACATACATACATACGTGCATACATGCATGCGTACATACATACATACATACACTTACATACTTACATACATGCATACATACAAACATACATACAAAAATAGATACATACATACATGCATACATACATACATATACATACATACATACATACATACATACATACATACATACATTCAAACATACACACACACACACACACACACACACACACATACATACATACATACATACATACACATACATACATACATACATACATGCATACATACATACATACACACATACATACATACATACATACATACATACATGCATACATACATGCATACATACATGCATACATACATGCATACATACATACACACATGCATACATAACATATACATACATACATACATACATACATACATACATATATACATACATACATACACACGCACGTACATACATACATGCATGCATACATACATACATACATACATACATACATACACACACACACACACACACACACACATACATACATACATACATACATACATACATACATACATACGTACATACGTACGTCGTACGTACGTACGGACGTACGTACATACATACATACACACTCACATACACACAACACACACACACACACACACACACACACACATACATACATACATACACCCATACATACATACATACATACATGCATGCATGCATACATACATACATACACTGTAGGAGACAACCCACTCTTTTCTCCCTTCCTTAGAAATAAGCCGGGTATGTATGTATGTATGTATGTATGTATGGTATGTATGTATGTATGTATGTATGTATGTATGGTATGTATGTATGTATGTATGTATGTATAAATGTTATGTATGTATGTATGTTTGTGTGTATTATGTAGTATGTGTGTGTGTGTGTGTTTGTGTATGTATGTGTGTATGTATGTATGTATGTATGTATGCATGTATGTATGTATGTATGTATGTATGTATGTATGTATGTATGTATGTATGTATGGTATGTATGGTAGGTATGGTAGGTATGGTAGGTATGGTTTGTATGTATGCATGGTTTGTATGTATGCATGCATGTATGTATGCATGTATGCATGTATGCATGTACGCATGTATGTATGTATGCATGTATGTATGTATGTATGTATGTATGTATGTAATTTATGTATGTATGTATGAATGTATGTATGTGTGTATGTATGTATGCATGTATGTATGCATGTATGTATGCATGTATGCATGTATGTATGCATGTATGTATGCATGCATGCATGTATGTATGTATGTATGTATGCATGTATGCATGTATGCATGTATGTATGTATGCATGTAGGGCAAGCAAGAGCGGAGTCGCAAGGCCACGCCGCCGCTAACCCCTCAAGAAGTTCACGTTCGCATACGCAATAACCAACAAGGACCTGCTCAAGAATCATGACAAGGCCTGGTTTTTTATGCATGATGTTTTGTTAAAGAAGCCAAGGAGGAACGGGCAGCGGTCCTGTGTCTGCGTCAACGCAACAAGAACAACAACAGCGACAAGAAAGAAGAAGAAGACCAAGAACAAGAACAACAACAAGAACAACAACAAGAACAAGAACAACAACAACAACAACAACAATACTAGTAGTATTGAATTATTAGTATGATCAATGTATTATCGCATACGTTGCTTATTTGGAATGTTTTTATCTACTAGTTAGTCATATTATGCACTGATACATGCATATATACATATATACATACATGCATGCATGCATACATACATGCGTTTCCACATTTGCGGTATACTTTAAAAATAAATAAATAAATAAATACTTTGTCGTGGCAGCCTTTGGGTATTTTCAAATATCTTCCTTTGTGTATACATATTCCTCTATGTATACTTCAAATCCTTGTTCATTTTTACAACTGCGCATATATTAGAATATTGCAAATACACATGCATCAATTATTACAAGTACACATATGTCAAAATTCAAGTGCAACACGTGCGCACTAATGTAATACTACTTATCATACAAAATTACAATGCAAGATGTGCATACTAATGTAATGATAATTATCGTATGCATAATCCACCCAAAGGTAATAATAGTTATAATATGTTTCCTATTAGTACCTCTGCAGATACCTTAGTTTTGATATATGGTTTTCACCAGCAAAATCTTTTTTTTTTTTTTTTTTTTTTTCATCACGCGCTTTATTTATTTTGTAGCTTTTAAGCAACTTGACCTTATGATGTTGGTTTTCTGTTATACTATTTCGTTTTTTTATTCTGCAATTGCTGACTTGAACCTTGACCTGACTGTGTGCATTGCGCCCTAAGACTGGTGTGATTGTCACACTTTGGCTAGTCTTGGACGATGCAAGAGAAGCGATTTTCTGCTTTAGCTTACACAAAAATGCAGGGAAACAGTTTCTTCAGGCAAATGGAAGGAGATTGCACTGCAGCACATTCTCCTGCTCCCCCCCTTTCAAGTTTTTTTCAAAATGAATTGTCCAGGTAGCACACCAAGTTTGTCACACAGGCAGAAAGACTCTACAGCCGAGGACCTTCAAGTGACAAAGTCAACGATCAGATTCAAAGTTAAGAACCAGAATTCAAATTGGTAACATTTCGCGAAAATTATGCTGATTTTGCGGACGGATATAGCCGTTAAATTACTACATCTAAGACTTTGAATTATGGTTCTTAATCAAGTTTGAATCTGACTTATGATGGTCATGATGGTTGGTTTTGCCACTTGCATGTCCTCGGCTGTATCTGTCATGAACTATTACATGGTGATCAATAACCCGGCACTCAGAATATTTTGAGTAATACTGGCTGAGAAGTTGGATAGAGAAAAGCAACTGAGCTTAAAGTTGGATGGTTTTGTCCCTCAAATGTCGTCAGAGGTATTAATAGCTGTGCAGAACTTGAAGTAGTGTAGTACAGTATTAATGAAGACCGTTTATTTGATCAATTAGCAAGCCTCTTACTACTATCAACAATTTAATTTGTAAGTAACGCAAATAAAATCCAGACAGACGGTTGGGTTGCACTTAGCCGCGGATAATATAATAATATTATTGTATATACTTAGACACTCTCTTCGCCGGACGGTGGCTTTAATAATTTGTCGTCTGAGTTGGAAAGCCGGCGGCGGCACCTAGCCTGACCCAGCCAACTCACTGTCACATTTTATTATATAATACAGTTTCGTGTCCCTTTCAACTGGTTCTTAAAATGAACCTTCGTTGTTTCATTTCAGCTATTTCTACATTGTGTATTTTGCTAATTATGATTCTGTTTATTTCTTCCAGAGTGATATGTTGATATCGTTTCAAAGTTGTATACTCTGCTTGGGAAGTGAATTAGGTGATGGGATTAATATAACTGTAATGCCCCAAACGATAGCTCGTAAAAAGTCGGTAATACAACCACAGTCCTCAAAAGATGAGAATGATGTCTCGTTATATTAGCTCAGTGAAGCCAAAAAGGAAAACTGCAACAGACCAGGAATAAAATGGCATCAGGTCCAATCCGGACAAATATTGCTGTTGACATTCAAGACAACAACAAAAATTAGTTTTTCATTTTTGTGTCAGATTTTCATTTTTGTGACAGTTTTTCATTTTTGTGACAAAAATTCAAATTTTCAAATTTAACGGTAACATTTCGCGAAAATTTACGATATTTTGCGGACGAATATAGCCGTTAATTTGAAAAATTCAAATTTTCACCCAAAATCAAAATTCCAACCAAAACTGAAATTCCAACCAAAACAGAAAAATCAATTTTTCTTGTTGTCTTGAATGTCAACAGCAATAATACTGAAAAACAAGCTGGTGCACCTGTCACCAGGAAAAGATACTTTTTACCTGCTATCCGGGGGGTGATGCCTACACAACCGGTATATACGTTAGTTAATATTTATTAATATAATCTAAAAAACGCATCTATGGCATACGTCAAATTGACGACCTCCTCTTACTTATGCTGGCAAACTGGGATGACGAACTGGAAAGGAAAGAAGCCCAGCCTCGGAAAATTCTTCAAGCAATACGCGACTCCTGTACCCTAACGGAATCAATATTATGAGTCACCCTCGCAACCTCATGCCTATACATGTGTAACACCCACTGTATACTACATGGTTTTTACGCTATTGGGACTTTACGGGAATTTACTCTGGGAAGTAAGTTCTTGTTATTAAATGTATTATAAGATGAATTCTTATTACATTTCCGGTTCTGATTAATATATCCGGTTTTAGTGATGTATTAGGGTAAGGAATATGGAGGATTAGCTAGGAAGCTTAAATCCCATAGGACCTTAAAACCTAGATTTTACACTTAACCGTTTACCGGCGTGGTGATGATTATTAAAATGCAGATTACACGAATGTGTAGCATTAATATGGAATAATCTCCCACATTAATAGCGTTGACCCGATCCTTCTACAGCACCTGTAGTATCCGGTTGAAGTTTGGATAAAAATCACGGAAATTCCGTAAAATTTTGCCTTTTTTTCCCGTGACTGGGATGTTTACGGCTAAATAAAGGGAATTGCAAGCCCATGCATATCCATGCCTATCCAATGCAATCCCATGCATAGCCAATGCAGTCCCATGCAAGCCAATGCATACTCATGCATATCCAATGCAATCCCATGCATAGCCAATGCAGTCCCATGCAAGCCAATGCATATCCATGCATATCCAATGCCATCCCATGCATAGCCAATGCAGTCCCATGCAAGCCCATGCATATCCATGCATATCCAATGCAATCCCATGCATAGCCAATGCAGTCCCATGCAAGCCCATGCATATCCATGCATATCCAATGCCATCCCATGCATAGTTAATGCAGTCCCATGCAAGCCCATGCATATCCATGCATATCCAATGCAATCCCATGCATAGCCAATGCAGTCCCATGCAAGCCAATGCATACTCATGCATATCCAATGCAATCCCATGCATAGTTAATGCAGTCCCATGCAAGCCCATGCATATCCATGCATATCCAATGCAATCCCATGCATAGCCAATGCAGTCCCATGCAAGCCAATGCATACTCATGCATATCCAATGCAATCCCATGCATAGCCAATGCAGTCCCATGCAAGCCAATGCATATCCATGCATATCCAATACAATCCAATACAATCCAATGCATATCCATGCATATCCAATGCAATCCAATGCATAGCCAATACAATCTAATGCAATCCAATGCATATCCATGCATATCCAATGCAATCCAATGAATATCCATGCATATCCAATGCAATCCAATGCAATCCCATACCTCCTAGGTGTTAAGGTTCACGTTTCGAGATCAGGGTCCCACCCTGTTGATCTTCAAAACCCCCCTTACCACCTGTTGTTTCCTTTTCCTTGGTTTAGAACAACAAAAAGCACGTCTCGACCAGCCAACAACAGTGACTGATAATCGAAACGATGCCTGACACTCTCAACACGGCACAGTCAACAACAGTGACTGATTGCCTCCAATGAGTGAGTCGTTCCAAATTCCAAATTTGTACTTTCAGAGTTCGAAAAAGGCAAAGGGACTCCAAATGTAATAAGACCGGAGGTCTAGCCTTACGAGCTCAAAGGAAAAGTAACAAAAGGAATTTAATAAACGAAATTGAACACAACAGGTTCAAAGCTAACAGCCACTTCTTGAGTAGAAAGGGTTGTCAGAACTGAACCCAAACAACAAGCCAAAGGGAAAACACCGGTCAAGCCGGATGTTCCTTTGACCGGTTTCAGCTGACACGTTGCATTACGTCCGTAACCTGCACAAATGCCAAAACATAACCACAAAAACACAACCCATAAGTGCATGGGACTGCATTAACCATGCATGGGATTGCATTGGATATGCATGGATATGCATTGGCTTGCATGGGACTGAATTGGCTATGCATGGGATTGCATTGGATATGCATGGATATGCATTGGCTTGCATGGGACTGCATTGGCTATGCATGGGACTGCATTGGATATGCATGGATATGCATGGATATGCATTGGAATGCATTGAATTGCATTGGATATGCATTGGGTTGCATGGGACTGCATTGGCTATGCATGGGATTGCATTGGATATGCATGGATATGCATGGATATGCAATAGATTGCATTGAATGCAATGAATTGCACTGGATTGCATTGGATTGACCGACGTGAGAGCAGGACTTGCGGAGTTGGCCATGTCAGTTAGAGGTGGGACTTGCTGGGCTTGCCATGTCCTTTGCACCTTGACTGGTTGATAATGTGGCTAGGGTCGAGTCTGGTGTGGCGGTGGTCCACGATGACTCAGACTTGAACAACTTCGATATTCTCAGTCGTCAGGGATGGAAGTTATTAAATGTATTAATACATGGTTGATATTAATACATGAGTTTCGTTTTTCTCTGATCTTTTCTTTCGACAACCGGTTGGCTGATATTCAACTGTAAACTTTGAAGGAGGAAGTGAATAGAAGTCACTAGGGAAGTGGCAGGGTGTCACTACGGATTTCAAAGTAAGTTACAGTACTGAATTGGGTGGATAAAAGCCGGCTGGAACTCGGGACGGTTACTGGAATCTATACGGTGTGGGACGCGCTGTATAATTATGGAGGGACATGACGGTAAAGCCAATCGGACATTTATGGCTGCATGTCAGATTTCAGTTACTTGGTCAGCTATGACATAGCTGAAGGAGCCCTGGAAAGGAAAAGGAAATAGAGGCGGAGGATCCCGCACTGGAGGAGGAGGAACCTCCAACAGGTAAACAGGAGGGGAGGGACAAAAGTGAGGAGGGGGAAGGGGAATCGTCGGTCATTTCGGATGGGAATGCTGTTGTTTGGCAGGGGACCAAGCATTCTCCAAGGATGATTTTGTCGAAGATGAATGAACCGGGGAAACGCGAGGTTAAAGCAGTTCCCACGGGTAACCCTTCTCTGAAGAATTGTCACTCTACTCATCGGTTGGATGGTGCTGTGACGCAGGTAACGATTGGACGGGAAAAACGTAATGTCAACGTGGGGAAAGTAGGACCCGAGAAGGCCAGACAAGTTAATATCATAAATAAACACGTTGTTACAATCGTACCTCAAGATCGCAACCTAGTTTGAATCTTTTACCGGTTCCGACGGGGAAGTTGAAAAAGAAAGTTTCTTTCATTCCGGAGCCCGATTGGGGGGCGAAGCCGGTGCCTAAACTGGTAAGGAAGTTGAAACCCGGGTTGAAGGTGACGGATGGTAAGAAAGAAATAGAAGCCGGTATGTCGAAGAATACTGCTTTTGGTGAAGGGCTCATCAGAAGTGGAGTATCGATACGGAAAGATTTAAAGAATAGTTTTGTTCTTTTGTCCGACTTAAAAGAACGCCTTGAGGCTATTGAAATGCCGGAACATGCGTTATGCATTACTCAAGTTTACTGTGTAGACTTAGAGAGTGCATGCGATTTGGCCAATTATACGCAGGCTAACATTAATATCGCGGGCGCAAATTTCATTGAGGCAAACAAGGCGTGGTTGGATAAACACATGTTGCCTATGAAGGGGAGCATAGAAGGTGTTAATAGAAAAGCGAGGGCGGAGGTGACGGGGACGATGGTTTTAACCATTGAACTCTACTCCGGTAGGTCCTTCAACATCCAATTCTATGTCTGCCCGGAATATTCAGGGGGATTGCTGATCGGGTTCAAGCAGCTCAATAAGATGATCACATTGATTGACTGCCGGTCGGGTTTGGTGCACTATGGTATTAGTGATGATGACGCAGAGGATATGGTGAGGGGGCGGACTGTTGTTCCTCTCTTTCATACAGATACTTATACGGTATCATTCACCAGGCTAGAGGCGACAAAAGGGAAGGACCCACATGCAATTGCGCGAAGCGCAAGAGTACAGCTGGTCATTCCGAAGCCATATCAGCACCCAGCGTTGGACAATTATTACAAGGATTTCCAACCGGAGTACCGCGAGTTTGCGGGAAAGGTTGTGAAGGTTGTTCGATGTTGGGACAAGGCAACAGTGGAGGACTTAATTCAGGGCCGGTGTGCTCAGATTATGGCCTGCACAATGGAAGAACAGAACATGGAGGTGGAAGCGGGGATGGATAGGTTCAGGGATGGTAAAAAGGGGCCTTATGTGTTCCTTCAGAACCGATACTGCTTCCATGCGAAAGCATCACAGGGTAATAGACCGTTGTTTGAACCGCTGATGGAAGCGCGGGTTTCAACGGGAGGGACGGAGGATGAGATCAGTGAGTTCGTGGGAAACATGTGGGGCGACAAACCTCTTTGTCCACGGAATTCCGGGGAAACGGCAAAGTTGCTTACGAAAGATTTCGAAGGTGACAAACCGTTTTCCATGATCTTACCGTTCCATGAGAAAGCGTTATGGGCGGATGAGGTTTTGGACCGGATGATGGATCACCCGATCCCGGTGCCGTCTAGAAAGCAACAGTTGGTGATTGCTTGTAGATTGGGCACTAGGGAACAGGGGCTGACATACCGGAACTCACTTAAGGGGTGTGACCTTCAGAAGATACGGGAACAGGCGTTCACGTGCTTCACGGGGTTTTACACCAAAAGGGCGCCTATCCAGTACGCGTTTATCCTGGATCGGATGGCGAACCTAGGAAAATGGGATGAGTTCTCGGAAGTCAAGTACCATCAGCAGGAGGTGGAAATGCCCTCCGAGGATGGATTAGTGGAGGATGCGTGGTCGGACATGGCTGAGGCGCCCGAACTTAGGAGGCGGAAGAACGCTCAGTCATGGGATGAGAGAATGGCTCAAATGCGGGCGGATTGGAAGGGGAATAAAGAAGATCTCAAGTGCCTTCAGGAGGTGATGGTCAAGGAGAAGGAGATCTTTGATCCGCCTAGGCCGGGGACGGTCAAGCATTTTGAGGCACATCTCAGGAAGATTCCGGGGATGAATATCACGCATGCCTCTAGAAGGTCTATCTTAGGCCGCAGGGAGGAGAGCATTGCCCAGGAAAAGGCGGAGGAGCTACAGGGAGATGATTTCACGGAGTTTTCGGACTCCCCGATTTCGTCGCATGTACGCATGGTTCCGAAGCCGGATGGGGCGCTTAGATTTTGCGTAAATTACAATCGAGCTAACAAGATCATCGAGGGTGAGCGGTATCCGCTGCCTAAGATCGATGACTGTATGCGTAAGTTGAAACACGCAAAGTTCTACTCAGTCTTGGACCTCAAAAATGGGTTCTGGCAGATCCCGCTCAGTAGAAAGAGCAGATGGCTGACAGCGTTTGTGGTAGGAATGACGCTATACCAATGGAAGGTATTGCCAATGGGTCTGAGGAACTCACCAGGAATATTTCAGGCAGCTATGCAGAAAATGCTGGGTCGGAGATTTGAGGATGGAAGGGCAGGTGGGTTCATGGAGAAATATGGACAGAAGGCAGAGGATTACGCTTTCTCTTACATAGATGATATTATCATCTACTCCAATACTATGGAGGAACATTTAGCCCACATCCAGGATGTTTTCCGACGGGTGAGAGAGTTTGGTCTCAAGGTGAACTTGGACAAGTGCCAGTTTGCCACCCGACAGGTGACATACCTGGGATATGATATCTCGAACGGGACAGTGGCGATTGCGGCTAAGAAAAGGGATGCTGTGGAAGGCATTAAGCGGCCTCAGACGCGGTCGGAGTTGTTCTCCTTCATTGCGCTTGCGCAATACTACAGTCAGTTCTTTCCCAAATGGTCGGATACGGTTAAGCCGTTGAGGGAGCTGTACTTGAAAGGCGATATAAGGGAATGGACGCCTAAACAGGAGGAGACGTTCGAGTTCATTAAGGAAATGTTGACTCGTGATCCCAAGTTTAACAAGGATTGCATCTTGATGATGCCGGATGTTGATAAACAGTATGTGCTGGACACCGACGCGTCTAAGTACGCGGTCGGGGCAGTCCTACAGCAGTACGATGATAGAGGGGTCTTACGGCTGATAATGTATTTGAGTCGGAAACTCAATAAGGCGGAACAGAACTACTGTACGAGGCAGAGGGAGGCCTTGGCAGTGGTTTGGTCGTTTATAAGACTCAGGGAATACTTGTGGGGGTCACGGGATATCGTGGTAAGAACGGACCACCAGAACTTGATGTGGTTAATGACGAACGATTGCACGGGCAGGTTGGCCAGATGGCAGGCCCTACTGTCGTGTTATGACTTCACCGTCAAGTACATTCCCGGCAAGAAGAATATTGTGGCTGACTCTTTGTCAAGGGTCAATTACTCCACGCCATCCGCATGTCTGGCTGCGATGCAGCAGATGGACGAGTTTGAGGACTTGGCGTTGAGAGTGGATCAAAAGGATATCTTGCCGGCGAACATGATCTTCTATGCCAATAAGGCACACCCGGGGTCAAGCAGAAAGGAACCTAGGGTGTGGGAGGCAAGGAAAGGGGAATACAGGAAGGTCATGTTGTCTCAGTTGGAACGGGAGGTTGGCCAAGCAGAGTGCTGTAGAGAGCATTTTGTTGATGAGGCCGTGCAACGCCTGAAAGAATACGAGGCTGATAAAGCCGCTATTCTGGATGAGGATAAGGCGGAGCATGAGTGTTACTGTTGCCAGGCGCATGCGACACCGGCCATCCGAACCTACCTGGAAGACCCGGGCGTGGAAACAGCTCCAGAACCGGAGGTGGTTTCTATGGAACCGCTAAGGGATGCTGAGGGGTCGGGGCCGGATTCCAGGCCTCAAGTGGGAATCCAGGTAGAGGATGGTACAGTGCGCATTGCGTCACTGGAGGCATGGAGACAGTGCCAGAGGGCCGATGAGGAGTACAAGGGCTTGATCCAGTACTTTCTGGCGGAGGATGAGCTATTGCTGACGGAAAGAATCCGGACGCAGCTTAAAACTCTGGCATGGCGGGATGGCCTCCTATGGTACACATGCAAGGCAGCCGAAACGGCCAAGAACCCGGAGAAGTGGGTTTTATGGGTCCCGGCCAAACTGAGGCAGATGATCTACGTAGCGTCGCACGTGGTCCCGTTGGTTAATCACCCGGGGTGCAGAGGACGCAGTGGATTATCAAAAGGAGGTTCTGGTGGGAAGGGATGGATAAGTTTATTAAGGCAAGGGTCAAGGGCTGTACGACCTGTCAACTCAACAAGAAACACCCAGTGGAGGGTAAGATCCCGGTTGGGAAATTTACATTGCTGGAAAGGCTCTTTTGCATGTAGACCACGTGGGGCCGTTGCCGCCGGTGGGACCAACGAAAGATAAATTCTTGTTGACGGTTATTGATAGGGCGAGCAATTATGTCTGGGCGATACCAGTACCTGACACGACGGCCGAGACGACAGCCAGGGAGCTGATCGATCGAATCCTATGTGTGGTAGGGGTCCCCAAGACGATTTGCTCAGATAAAGAACCAGCCTTTGATAACGAGCTGATGGAAAGGCTCGCCAAGTTCTATGGGGTTCACTGGCAGTACGTTACACCGTACAATCCGAGGGCTAATGGCAAGATTGAGCGGGTGCATAGACCGCTCAAGTCGGCTCTGAGGACCTACTGCAAGAAAAGTCAACTCCTGTGGAAAGAGGTGGTCCCGAGTTTGGGCCTTATCAGGTGGTACAACAGACGGGGCCGTTTAACTATCGGATTAGAGGCAGAGGGGAGAACAAGATTGTTAATGTTCGCCGCCTTATCAAGTACGATCCGTTCCTAATGGAGAACGAGACGCTGAGGGAAGCGCTCGTCAGGGAAAGGGGGGAGTTTCAGGACCCTCATAAACTGGGAACAGATCAGGAACCCGATGGTGGGAAGCCCGATGAGCGGATGGAGGAGATGAAGGCACGAGCCCCCGAGAGGGGTAATGGCCTGATCAGCTCCAAAGGGCCTAAGCCCGTGGATAAGGGGTCAGATACGAGTCGCAAACCGCCCACGGAGGCGGCGAAGAGGGCGGCAGATAACGATCTGATCTACTCGGAACCGGGAAATAAACCGAGGAAGCGTAGAAGATTGGAAGTGCAGACGGGGCCGGAGGAGCCGGTTGGGCCCTCGCAGGTGGACGTCAAGCACAAGTTATGGAAGGAGGGTAATAAGACACTGGGGATGACCTGGGTTCTGAATCAGTTTTATCTGGTCAGGCCCCCGACTAGATTCGTGGCAAGAGGGGACAAGGATACTCTCTTTGTGATGAAGGTCGTGGGGCTGGCGAAGGACTCGAGGAAGACTCGATCGTCAGGGAGTGCGCTTAGAAACCTTCCACCTATGCTTCAGTTTTACCGGTCTTGGGATAAGGATACGGTTGAAAACCGGATGTACCGCGAGTATGTCCCGGTATGGTGGGATGCGGCTAATAGGGAGGTATGGGACGCCAAGATTGATCCGGCCACTCGTAAGGGGGACAGGGAGCACGAGGCGTGGACCATATCGGCCTGGCCGAGGGGGGTGTTGGATTTCCCCTTTGTGTTGCACGATGGACACATCCCACAGAAGGTGTGGGACATGCTCAAGGAGAGCGGGGTTGACTTGGGGCTGGTGGGGGGTGCACACGCGACGGAAACGGTGCGTGGGAAGAAGCATCCGAGCCTTAAGGGATAAGTAGCACAAGTTATTCGGGCCTAGTGCTAGGGTCTGGGGCAGCTGGGCTGGCGCACAGCCAGAAACATTGCCATCAGCAAGCGACAGAGACAAGTTAGCCTCGTTAAGCCAGACCAGCGAGCACCAGTTCTGGGGTTGGAAGGCGAATTCCACGTTGGCCGTACCGCTCTCGGTGCTGTTCTGGTTATCGTAACCCAGCAAATAGCGCAGGGTCGAGGCCCCGCCCGCACAGGCCAGGAGCCTGACACGGCTGGTCCAGCGCTGAGTGCAACTGGCGACGTCGGGCTGGCACAGCCCTGCGGTCGCTAGATCTCCCCTGCCCCAGAAGAGCCCATCGCCCGGCGCTGGATCCAGCGGCCAGGGCCAGAGAGAAGTGTGGAAGCCGGTGAGAAATTCTATCGTGCTCCAGATCTCGTTGCTTGCAATGTCTACCCCCCAAGATGTAATTAAGGCATCGGCCCCGGTTGCGGTGTAGTTCAGGGCCGAGAACGGTATGTCAATGGTGAGGGAAGCCTCGTTGGTACAGCTCGAACGTAGCAGCAGCACGAGCGCACCACAATCCCTACAACTGCAAGTCAGGCCTACCGTTGCTTGCCAGACAGTGCCGAAAAACAACCGGTCGGTTCCGAGCTTTGGATAGCTACGATGCTGTTGTTGGTGCAATTAGTTGGTTGCACCAGAACTGCGTTCAGCGTACCCCAGGGCTGGGGCACCGACACTAAGAGTCGCAGGGAGACGAAGGGGGCTGCTATCCGCACGCTCGTACTCTCCAGCCATGGCGAGGGCCAGGCCGCGTTCGGCAGGGTTTCGTCGGCGGGCCCCGGCACGGGGCCGCACTGGCTGCTGTTGTAACCGTCAACGGGCGCTGTGCAAACAGCCGGGATTGCGGACGGGGACGCCGAAATTGAAGTGGACACCGGAAGTGACACCGTAGGCGAGGTGGACACAGGAGGAGGGGAGGTGGACACCGAAATTGAAGTGGACACCGAAAGTGAAGTGGACCTCGAAGGCGAGGTAGACACCGAAAGTGAAGTGGACACCGAAGGCGAGGTGGACACCGAAAGTGAAGTGGACCTCGAAGGCGAGGTGGACACCGAAATTGAAGTGGACCCCGAAGGCGAGGTGGACACCGAAAGTGAAGTGGACCTCGAAGGCGAGGTGGACACCGAAAGTGAAGTGGACCCCGAAGGCGAGGTGGACACCGAAAGTGAAGTGGACCTCGAAGGCGAGGTGGACACCGAAAGTGAAGTGGACCCCGAAGGCGAGGTGGACACCGAAAATGAAGTGGACCCCGAAGGCGAGGTGGACACCGAAAGTGAAGTGGACCTCGAAGGCGAGGTGGACACCGAAGGCGAGGTGGACACCGAAAGTGAGGTGGACCTCGAAGGCGAGGTGGACACCGAAAGTGAAGTTGACACCGAAGGAGAAATGGACACAGGAGGCGAGGTGGACACTGAAGGTGAGGCCCGCGCCGAAAGTGACGTGGACACCGAAGGTGAGGCCCGCGCCGTAGGCGTAGCCGGCGGGGACGCAGACCAAGTAGTTTGCAGGGGAGCGGGCGATGCCTTGGGTTTGTAAAGTCGGCTACTCTGGTGTCGTAAACGTGCCGCGCATGCAAACGTGCACGGACAGAAGGCGCACACCCGTGTTGCTAGTAACCAGAGCGCAAAGGAGATTCTCCAGAACCAAGTAAAGCGTAGCTTAGACATTACCAAGCCCTTTGCGTGTAAAGCATAACACCAGGAACGAGTGTTTGGGAGGGTGGAGGAGAAAGGGTTTTGTGTCCCAAGAAAAAGAAAGGCCAGGGAAAAGGTAATCAAGAAATAGCAGGCAACGCTTGAGAGGCTAAGATTGCTCCCACCCCTGACTACAATTTGTTTGCCTTTAATGTTTTTGGTCTCATTGTTCTTTACTGTGCACAAAGACAGATTTTGGTTGTCGGTTTCGGTAACATTCGTTTGTGCTCTCCTAGAGCCCTCCCGCGCAAACAACCTCTTTTTTTCACCAACCTTCCTCCCTTCCATCCCCTCCCCCCCCCCCCCCCCTCTCACTCACTCCCTTTGTCTTGCTCCGCTGCTAAAACTTTGTGCGGGAGAGCCAAGGGGAATAGCAACTCCCCCCCCCTTTACCGCCACCTCGTACATCTGGTCCTGGCAAGGCAACGAAAGCGAGAGAGTGGGCATCCTTGGCCAACCACTCCGCCGCCGCTCCACGAAAGATTTTCTTCCCCCTCTTTTGTCTCGCTTGTGCGGATTTCACAGCAAGGTGTTTGTTTCATCGTCGGAGTCTTCATCGAGGGTATCGGCAGTGATAAAGCTCTGCAAGTTCCGGAAGCTAATAGGGGCAGGGTAGTCCGGCTGCGTGTCTCGGGTGCCTTGCGCAACTGTCGGCCGCTCCTCTCGTTGTAACCACAGAAAGAAAGCAGCCTCCGATAGAGCGGCTAGCGCAAGGCACCATACAAGCCGTTCGGTATACCAGACAAAACCAGTAACACAAGAGCTTGCAAGCATAACGATGGGCAGCCAGTCCCGGCCGCGGAACAGACAGGCCAGCAAAAGCAACCAGGCCACTTCCGCCAAGGTTGTCCAGGGCACCTCCGCGGCTACGCCGCAAATGCCCAGCAGGCAGTACAGGCTGTACCACACTATTCGCTGTAGCCTTGGCGCTTGGCACCGCAACACAAGGAGGCCCGCGTAAGGCTGTGCAGTCAGGAGCGAGGCCCTGTCTAGACGTCTCTGCCAAGCAAAGCCGGCGGTCAAATGCAGGGTGTACCGAGCCCACCACAGAAGAACACACAGAAGAAAAAGAGCCTTTTCTCCTCTAGTCACAGGGCGGCGGTTCTGCCGCATCAACACGAACAGGCAGAAAGTTCCGATGGCCTGGGCCTCAAGCATGACCGCGAAGGGTGCTGATTGCTCGCCCGGTAGCGTCCGCAGCAGCCGAAGCCAAGCAGGCAGTGTTTGCATTTTTCTCCGCCCCCCCCCTTCCTACCCCACTTTTGGGTCGCAGTCGCCTTTCCCCAGTAACCAACCCCAAACCAAATTTTTGGTCACTGCGCCAAAGAAAAGTACTTCGCTTGTTTCTCTTTTGCCGCTTCATACCGTTTCCCTCCCTCCCTCCGCCTTTCTCTCCACCCGACTTTCTTTTGCAGGCCCCCCCCCCCCTCTTGCCTAGACCTTTCGTTCTTTTTTAACTTCCCCCCCCCTTTTTTCCCTCCCTTTGCCACCCCCCCCCTCTTCCATCGCTGTGTTTTTTATCTCCGGTAGCGCGCTGTTTGGACCAACCCCCTCCCTTCCCTCCCTCTTTCCTCGTTTCTCCACCCCCCCCCCCCCTCCACACCTTTTCCTCGGGGGGGTGTGGTGTGGGGGGGGGGTGGGGGGGGAAACAGTACCTTTATTCTTGCGTGGCCTATACTTTCCGTGTCATTTTCCCGTGCCGGACAAGTAGTGGACCTTCCTTGGCCTGATCTGATCCGCCCGTCCCGTTCTGGCAGAGATGAAGAGCAAAAAGCGCCGCTGTTTAGAAGTGTTGTACGGGACCGCCACGCCGGCGGCCCCCCCGCCGCTGCAAACCGAGGGCAAACCCCACCAAGCCACGCTCCTGGG